>JTDE01004066.1:42746-52974 GCA_014338405.1 Paragonimus skrjabini miyazakii
CAACACAGCAAAATCGAACGCACACAGGCATTATATACCTTTCCGTTCAGCGACAACCGGACGTCTTTTCGACGCCACAAATGACACAATTTGGCAAAGACAACGTGTGGCTTTGCAATCCTCGCTGATATCTCATCAGCAATATTACAGGCTGACGAGATAGTGCTACCCCCGTATGTGAAGCTGTCCACAGTCTCAAGCGGATTACTTGCAATGAAGAAAGTAGGAGTTGAAGTGCCCCAGTCTTGAAGCAACACTTTGCACTTTGAAGGTGCAAAACGCATTCCATACAAATGATACAAGCACTTCATAAAGTCTCACACAGTTTCGAAGACAAACGAATCGCGCTTACTGAGATAACCAGTCAGACAAGCATTATGACACTAATGGTTTGAAACAATCAGTTTATTTTACAAACAAAAATATTTTTTTATAGAGCGTTAAACGGAATTCTAACGGTAATCTCTTCTGTTAGTGAAGTATAATGCTCCAAAAAACGAGAAAGATCACACTTGATATGATTCAGGTCAAAAGAGATAACTTGTAAATATGACTGTTGCTGTCAAAGAAGTGGGAAGAACGGCGTAAAATCATATCAAGTATAGGCTTGGCAAACGTATCTGCAACTGCATAAATAACCGGAGAAAATTCTAACCTTGAAAGAGGCACCAACAACTCTGAGAGTGGAAGATTGAACCGGCGTGTGACAACTAGCGGGCCACGAGAAGGATCTTCGAATAAACCCATCCGCCATTCACCTTTGGGATCCGGTTGATTCAGAATCGCCCTGGAAATTAACCATTCGAGAAAATAGTCCCATTATTACAAATATGTGAAAAATGGGGATTTCATAGTGTGGGAACTTGATGATGTTATACTCGGTCGATAGTTACGACAAGCTCGAATATGCAAGCTGTTGCTCTTAAGGGAAGACTTTTATACAGACGTGCTCAAGGGAAACCGTTGCATTCGGTCGGCCGACAGAATGGTCATTTACGGGGAGTTCTCTCAAAGGTTCTTTACTCCGAATAATATTCGACAGAAATCTCATTTTTATGTTTTCCGGTTTTCTCTTGCCCATTTACCCTTTTTGAAATTGTTGTGGCACGTCAACTAATTTGTACAGGTTTTACCGTATTAAATGTATAACACGGTAAAGCCTATATGAAACGATCAACTTGTCACAACGGATGAGAGTAAAGAATAGAGGTTAAGTGCAGTAAAAAAGGAAAGGTCAAGAGAAAAAATAAGAAAAGCATTACGTTAGTACATACAGAGTCGCAACACTGATTCCTACCTTTTGCCATGTCGCACAGGGTGCTCAATCAAAAGTGCTGATTATCCTTTGGACCCTAGCCGAGGGACTGCATGTAATTGTTGGAGCAAACCTCGGCTTCAGTTTCCTCATGCTCCGAATCCGTGTCATACGTTACCCAACAGGTTGTCTCTTTCGGCCTAGCCCACCATTCGCAAACAAAGCACGACGTAACAAGTGGTCAATATGTCACCATCAAATAGGAGCAATCAGACTAGGTCGGTTGGACGAGAACGCTTCACTCAAAGACAAAGAGTCTGTCCATGCTGAGGACAAGTCGGTGAATCTTGTCATTGCTCACCACATGCTGTAAAACTTCGGAAACATCAACTGTCGAAAACAGACAGGCTGTGAACACCCTGCGAACGAACAGAACGGGGTTTGCAGCCGTGCGATGGGACTGCTACCACTGTGACAGTAAACGTTCGGCCTGTCACAGAAAAAGGGAAATCATGCTGACACCACAGATAGCGCACGTTGATATACGTTAGCCGAGCCTTAGCGATACGATTTGCGAGCCTATCAGATAATCTACCAATGCTGATGAAGCTCCCAAGATATATGCACTTCTCTGTCATCCCCAACGGTCCACCACTAAGACTGAGTGCAGGCTCATAATCCAATCAGTCTTACAGCTTGCATTTAGAATGCGCAAGGGTCATACCAAACTGATGGGTGGAAGCCTCGGGTCTGTGTAAGATGTTTAGGGTACTTCGTGAACTCGCATACAATACATGAAGTCGTCTATATACTCGATATGCTGCAGTCGAGTGTCTGGAAGCAGTTCCACACTATCACATCCACAATCTGTCACAAACCCTGTCCACTGCAAAAGTAAATAGAAAAGAGGCTGGGCAACCTCGCAGCTGCCAACTTGAGATGTTGTAGATCGGTGGTGCGTTAACATAAGCCTTAACTCAGCCCGGGGTCCGGGGACAAATTGCTTACAGGATGCCAGTAAGTCTTTCGAGATAGACATCCTACAATGCACCTCTGTCAACCGAATCGAAAGCTCCTCCGATGTCGAAAAAGACAGCTATCGACCTTACAAATAAATGACGAAGTGTGAAGATGTGATCACAGCAGCCTTGTGATGTTTCAACTATTTCATCTCAGATGAGAATTCCGCTGCCGATAGCAGGCGTCCGAGAAAACAAAAATGTTAGGAGGAAATGTCAAATAAGAACTCCTCTGATAGTTTCACACCACAAACGCTTCTTTAAAGATGTAGGTATGACGACGATTAGGGGAGACTACGACAAGTATGCACATAACTCCTATCAATGAATTCGACTTTGAGCCACATTCGTCAGTGTCTTCATAGAAACATAACAGAGGAGCCAGCAGAGACCAAAGTTGATACTAACTTAGTCATGACCTTAGGCCAAGTTATCAACCACGGTACTTTATCCAGGCATATCCAGCGAGTACAAACGAGGTACGATGCGACACGCATTGAGAAGGCGTGTGTAGATAGCATCCGAGCAAAAGGTAACCGATAGAAATAAACGATTGTGTGAAGAGGGGAACTATTCGTTCCTAACGCACAACTTAGAACATCATCAGGGCTTACATAGTACGACCAGCAACATCACCACCACACAGTCTAAACCCAGCAGACAACCGGTGTCAAAACAGATGCCCGACGATGATCGCCGGCAGAGAGCAGCTAGGTTTCACAACTGCACAACAACACTGTGCACACAAGTACAGTTTGACAGTAAAAGGATACACTTTTGGGAATAAAAATGCCTCTAAAATGGCAAATATCAACTGGGCGTTAACGAAGCGTAAAACGATCGAAACGATACAGTGAACTCATTTAATGAATAAGGATTTTTTCTTATTACTTAACCCTACAGCCTAACGGTACAAAGTTAAAAGCCAACAAGCAAACATCATCATCATTATCATAGACAGCAATACATCAGTAGTTCACACTGATGCTAAACTGACACACAATCACGAAGAAGAAACAGACCCTGTTTAGGAAGAGAGAAAAAAGGGGGAGGGGGCCTAATCACTAAAAATATCTACGTCTATATTCAAACATACATCAAGGCGCCTACACCTCCCAAACAAACAACCGAGCTGTAAATGTAAGTAAGGCGTCATTAGCAAGACAACGCGATGACAAAGAGCAATCAGGATATTCAGACAGACGCAAATGGAGCTTATGTTATGAGACGGTGGACGATGGGCGAAACAACAAGGCAATGTTAGTCCTAAACATTGATTTCACCAAGACAAAAAAACCGTGGACATCAACAGTCGCCTGTGTGAAGTCGAGTGCTGTATACTCTGCAGATAAAACGGACTTGTGGGTTTCGATGAGTGTTCATGTATACAGTTAGCAGGTGTGGGCCTCGACGACTCACCACAAAGGGATACTGGTCAGTAGTAGCAGCGAAAGTTGGGGTCCGTTTTTATTAATGGAAGGACAAAGAAAGAAGAGAGGATCTTAAAGGCTGTTGACCGCTGATTAAGGCGTTCGAACCCCAGGTGCTAAAAGCACTTCTGTTCAAGACAGATTGGTCGGAAAAGTATTACAAATGCACAAGATCCTAATGGCTACAAAAAAGCGTCAAGTTGAAGATTAAACAGAAGGCTGTTAAACGAGGCCGAATTGAGAAAAGCTTTGCCTTTGGCTGGATTCGAATCAGCGACAGAAACAGCATGCTCAAACGCAGCAGGCGCCCTACCAACTGAGCTACGAAGCCACGCCCGAAGGTACAGAAATTTCACATTTGGACACACTACTTACAAGTAACACAATTTTATCGCTCAATAGCAGCGTTGGTGGATTCCAGCGTGAAGCGCTAAGAAATCCTGCTTGGGCAGCCAATTCGCTGAATCATTTGGTGGATTTCAAGTGACAGTGGATTGGAAGGTAAACTCTGTCCAAACGTGAAAACTTCCGTGTTCCCAACGTGGCTTCGTAGCTCAACTGGTAGAGCGCTTGCTGCGTTCGAATCTAGCAGGAGCACGGATTTTTCGCAGTTAGGTCTCATCCAAATTACGGAAATTGTCACACTACCTACAGGAAAGTACCCACAATACTAAACAGGTCGGAGAGATTCTGGAACAGTAGCATGAATTATACACCTAACATTTTGAAACATCAGACAGAAGCAACCAGATAAATACAAAAAATGGGGAATGTCAAGTGTCTTCTCGAATACCGCCTGTTTCTGACAGAATGTTAATTTATGCCCCATAACAAAATACGGAAGAAACGAATAACTCGCTGAGCATAGAGAAAGGCAGAAACTCTAGTGCAAACACAAACGGTATGATTAATAAAAATGTGTTCCTACCTGACTTCGCGGATAACAATCTGTTTCGAGCAGTAAGGAGACAGACTTAGGAAAAAGCAGCTAGCCTTGTACAGGTGGTGCAATTGAGCCCAACGATGGGGTAATTCCACTATCTTCGCTTTGTCATCTACGGCAGGCACACAATCGGGAATCACTGAGGGGGGAGAGAAACACGGTTGCAAAACGCTTTAGACTCGTAGTCACTGGTAAGAAATACTGATTTGGGACAAACAAAACCACACCTATGATGCAGTTACCTAGAGTATAGTTTCAGAGTGACCAGGCATTGGACTGTGAACATGGGTTGCAGAGCTAGAACTTAATGGTTCAGACAGTATATTTAAGAATATCTGTGCAAGGGCTTGCGCAAGGCGTACCCCAATGTGACAATTCACAAGCGGGTGCCAGAAAGAGTTGCATGTGAAACAGTTTTACGAAAAGAGGTAATATTTTCCTAGTTACGCAGTTAGAAGTGTTGCACTACTCTGAGAAACAGAAGAGTTGCCGTGCCTTCGATAACAAGTAAAACAAGTTGAAATATTAAAGGTGATGGGGATCCGATGGTACGTGTATCCGGATGCAGATCCCTAGAGTTGTTCTATGATGTTACCGTCAGAAAGACAATTCGCTACCTTGGTTGATTTACAACGTCCAATAAATTAGTGCCTACGACCCGACGTGGAACTTCAACTAGATTGGCTGTTAATTACAGTCTCCACGTGAGTATATACGAGAACTCGGGAGCTGGTAAATATGATTACGACAAATGTCAGATCTAGTATGTCCTAGAATAAGATTGGGTTTCTACGTAGAATAAAAATCATACTGGTTTGCGTGGATTTCAGAAAAGCCTTCAAAGTAGTCAGTCACCAACTGTTAGTGATGAAACTGGAGACATTAGGACATTCAATGGACGCATCAGTTTGGAGAATAGCTTCCTTGGCAGACAACAGTCTGAATGCTTTAGTATGTAACCAAAGATTGTAAAATACATTTCAGTATGTCTAATCCATCCGCATGTGACTTTCGTACAAATTCATCTCACTCGTGAGACTAGTATCTTCATAAAGGTGCGCTTATGCTTATATAGTGTGAAGCGAGTAAAATATTGGCAGAACCAAGTGAATTTCCCACAGACAACCAGTTTAATCAGTTTTCACTCAAGAAAATGAGTATGTTGTTACCTTCGTATCCGTGGAGTTCACCCCGATCTGCCACTCGCTAACGCGAAGCCGACATTCTCATCTCTATGTAAGTTCATAGGTTGTTACAAGAGGGAGGAATATCTGTCTGTTTATATATGTGTTGGTCGAACAGGAACACTGAAGCTACAATCCCTGAAAGGTGGAATAATGTCTGCAAAGTAGCAAAGTAACTTTCTGGTCACCAACAGCCTCACCAACGATATGACTTGTTATAGCGAGAGGCATCAAAACGAGCCGCACAATGTCAAGCAACTAATTATGGAACAGATCGTACACAATTCGAAAAAAAGTATTGTAATTAGATACGGCTGTTTATTGATAAACGACAGGATAGAAGTCAAAATACGCATCGATGAAAACAATGGGCACACAAGCAGAAAGAAGGACAAGTTTCTGAACGACTGCTAACATGGGATGACTTAGCGCCTCACATGTGATATTACACTGAAACACGTGATGCATTCACTACACCATATTCTCACACATATCGTACACAAACGGTACAAGCTACGAAAATGTATCGCCAGGGTTATATATGCATATGCATATCGAATATGCTAAGGAAAGTAGTCCTGAGAGACTGAAGTTTTAGGCTGAATAGCACAGTGATGCAATGAATCACAAAGGCATGAGTAGCAATGATCACTCGACTGGTTCATGAGATGTCTAGATCGGAAAGTATCCATTGGCTCACATGCCCAAGATGAGTAGAGACAGCCTCTTGTGGCACCGGATTACCAATACCACAGTACAACACTAACAATGGTTACATACGACATTCGATAGAGTTTTAGGCCCATAAATATTTCGTGCTCCATCAATAGTATACACGGTATCGTACACATCGGCCAGCGTGTTCCGTAAATAACCTTCGTAGACGGTCTATCTGCAACTTTGTAGCACCGTGACAATCTCTGCTACAGTCCACAGGAACCTTGTTTGCACCACGGATCAAACACGCGCAATAACGAGAACAACTAAATGGAAACAAGAAAAACCAAAACCACAGCAAATGGAGGAGGAAAACCATTTTGTCCGTTCTAGATTGCAGATAACTTTCCATTTACTTCCCTTTTTCAGGAGATGCACATAATAGCAACTGAAGATAGTGGAAGCAACAGTTAAAACCACATTTTAGACCCCAATTGTGAATATGTTTAGAATCAAAAGAGACAGAATTTAAGGTAACTTTCTTCATAGGCTGCTTTTATCAGTAATACTCACATAGTATAACCAAAGGAGGGCGATGGTAAATGTAGAGTAGGCGCTTGTGTGAAGTGGCAAAGCCACTGTAACCGATGCAGTGAAATATCCTCTCGACAGTTATAAAGTGCAGTCATTTATTTAACGAACGCTAACCGTTTTATTTATTTGTTTCACAAGGTGAATGTAGAAAAAAGACGCAGAGCTACCCGCAGATCAGTTGTAGCAAGGACAAATTACAGATGTGATCGATCCTATCAAGGTTACGCCAGCTAATCAGTACAAAGTGAACGTGTGACTTTTTAAGTCACATTACAAAGACACCTTATAGTATAAAAGCTGTAAACTTACATCTTATTTGATCAGATTAAGACGGTACAGAGTTAACTTGAAACCACAGCATGACAACAATAACATATTGTCAGATACCTGAGGTTGAAATCACTGCAAACTTAGAAAATTTTTAGAACAATACGAGTTGTCAGTATGTTTGGATACATCTAGACGAATTCACATCGAATTGGAACAGAATCCCCTTACCCGTCTCAAGCACAGAGATGCAATCATTGGTAAGCTTGTTCAGACCAATTTCTAAGAGACATTCAATTCCGTAAGGAAATGTGCTGCTTGAATCCAAGTCGATCGGACTGTGACTGCTGAGCAGGGTGCGTAATCGTGTGGCCAACTGCGTATGATTGCCACGATGAAGCTATCGAAAACGGTTGAGAACGTGAATAAAGAATAAATGGACAAATTGTTTTAAAATACAACTAACATTTGATCAGCCCAATACAAATTCCCATTATCCAAATAACGCTGATACCATTTAGAGAATCGCGAAACAGAAATCGGAAATGATGTATTTTGAAGGAAATTTCGTGAATAAAGAATAAATGGACAAATTGTTTTAAAATACAACTAACATTTGATCAGCCCAATACAAATTCCCATTATCCATATAACGCTGATACCATTTAGAGAATCGCGAAACAGAAATCGGAAATGATGTATTTTGAAGGAAATTTCGTAGCATACGATCAAGCATACAGATTAGGGTAATGCAACAACGTGAATGCAGAAACAATAAAGGTTGTAAAACGGAAGAAATTGTACACGACAAACCGAGTTCACGATGCAAACTGGCCGTGGCAAATTTGTTGGCAACTGGACCGGACTGAGATAAACTAGAATCTGTATACACCGAGAAAGGATACATGTTTTACTGTGTTAACACTTCTAAAATGATCAGGTTGCTTTGGACGCAAAAAATTGTCGAGCGTACAGCGGCTGATGAAACCGGGCGTTTATAACCTACAGTTAACGTGCTTCATCTATAGCCAGTTGATCCGCCAATGTTGAAATTGACCGGCATAAGATGTAAGAGAAATGCAAACGGTTACCAGTAGGTTGGTCGCGGTAGGTCGGGTACGTCAAGTGATGTGTAGCCATAGTGGATCACAGTCATAGACTGGACACGTTAAAAAAGCTGGCAGCTAATCCGGTTTCGTGGAGTCGATGCTGGTATCGTTTGATTGAGAGGTCTGCGGAGTGCAGTTAATGAGGCGAGACAGTGACAGCCCCAAGAAAGTGGCACTCCGAATGATAGTTTGTTTTCATTTGCAACTCAGTTGTTTGTTACTACGGTGTAGGTACACAGATATTGGGCCGGTCACGATGAAGATGATGATAAATCTAAATACCGATGCGTCACTGAACTACAAGAGTGTCCCATTCGCTGACATAAATAAACAAGCGCTCATATGAGAATTACAAACTTAAATATGGTCTGGCATGTATAACAGCAGGTGTCCTAACGGACAGAAACTATAATCCAGTGATTGTACTGCATATCAAAAACAACACACATAAATACATATTTATGCATACATATATATACTTTTTAACACACAACACAATCAACAGATTATGGACTTCAACAATAAAGACGCTTATTCTTATGTATCCCGGGTCAGTTAATTTTGCAATTCCCGAGTGGGTACTAGTTTTATATACATATATATACTGTGTAAGTGAAACAATATACGTTAGGCGTACATCTTTGGGTGGTAATATTCTATCAAAGTACCTGAGCGTTTGCGATAAGTTATCAAACACAATAGTTTCTGAGGATTCACGTCTACACCAGTTATATTAATCCATATGTACATCACACTTGCCCAATAGACGCTTGTCTAACCTGCCTCATTACGCTACAATAACTCATATCTTTAGTAGATGAAGCCAAAACTTGTATCGGAGCGTTCACTCGTCTCAGTAACTGATCACTTTTTGTTGTTTTCTCAACATACTGCAGGTATAAACGGGTGTGAACAACGAGAAAGTTGCGGGTACACTGACACGCCATCAGTGAAACACCATACAACCACACACACAAATGGAAGGTCACAGGGCAGTACACAACTTTACACAACCATCTGTGATTCTTGTGTTCGCAGACCATCATACGTATGAGCACAAACATCATCCGCAACATCGGACGAATCAATTCGAAACAAGAAACGCGCTCAATCAACTACAATCGTTGGTGTGGCCAACAGCTGAGAGTGGGAAGACCAAGCTAGTAGAACGTAAGAGAATCTTCCAGTTTTTAGTGCAAACAAATTTGGGCAGTCACGCCCGGATGGACGATCTGACGGCGGGAATATGTAGTGACCAATGACAAAGTGGTTCTTCTAATTCCAAGTGTAGCCGTACGTTTCAGGTTTCATGTCCTGCGCAAATGATCCAATGTACGCCAATTGCGGGAAATCTTATAAGAGCTCAGTGTCATTCACTTCGGGCACAGAAGTCACATTGCACGCAGCGGATGCATGAGCCACACGAGCCAAAGTGATTTACTAATTCGATCACCTAGGTTTTCAAGACTGTAGATGCGTGACTAATCCTTCAGGTCTACGTAATCCTGACGTGCTCTGTATGACAGTTTAAGCTGCCAAAGAATAAGTGTAAGCTAGTCACGCGCAAATTTTTCTTCCTTCGGGTCAACGGAAAATGCTTATTCTAACAGCTTTACAAACCGTTGAACATATACCGGTTACTTCCAATTCACGGTGATTGTCTAGTTCGACGCTTGTGCTAATAATTCATAAGAGAGGGGTTCAACCTTTAAGCCAATTGGAGTTTCAGGCTACAGTTTTAGTGCTCGTTGTTATTTGAAACACTAGGTT
>JTDE01004067.1:23093-69161 GCA_014338405.1 Paragonimus skrjabini miyazakii
GAATAACACAGAAGACCGTGACCTTAGCTGAGAATGTATTTGCTCTCAAACCGAAGGTAACAATGCAGACCAGCGACTGCATATATAGTCTTTTGATGGCCTTGAAGAATCCCACTTGAATTGATGCATCAAAAGTGGGATGGGCCAATCACAGACGCCGGGGAAACGTGCGCCAAAATTGAGTTTTGGCACGTTGTGACGCGAAAAAGTAAGATTCAAAATCACGAGATATTAAACGATAATATCTCGAAAAATAAATCATTTTTGGGGAAAACAGACTTTCCCCCAACAGAAACACAGTACAGCAGACCGCTAAACCGTAAGAGAAAAATCTCTGTGTAACACAAAACCGAGGCAATGACTCCTACAAGTTCTTCTGGTTACTCAGCAGTCCATTTTGGTACACAGTATCAAGGAATACCTCTGCGATACTTTCAGAGAAAAGGACGTAATTGAAGCAGTATACCAGTTTGAAGTTTTTGGTACTCAAGTGTGTGAAGGTCAGACCTTTCCAGGGGAGACTCTTAAAGTAAGTTTCGAAGGCCTGATATTTTTATCTGAACAACCCAATTAACACGCTCCCCATATCTTTGCTTTTTCAAGGACAGTAAGCAATGCTAAGTTAGCACATTCAAGTAGGATTCAAACATAGACCCCCCACATGGACTGACAGGTTTCTTGCTTGTACACGGGAAGGCATGTATTATCATGCTTACTACGGCGTGGCTATTCTCGGTTGCCTTTTCATGGGCGAGTCAGATGACGACCAGACCTCGAGGTTTTTCTTGAGGTTCACTTTGGTAACCACTGCAACAATTTGACCAGTCTATGTAGTGAACACGTTTCCTGAAACTCCATCAAGACACATGTGTACACAATTGTCGTTACTGACGAGAAAATACCACTCTGTCGACCATTGTTTAAGAACATGAAGCTCATTGTGAAGGGTGCTGGGATTATGAGAGTTCTATCTTATAGAGCCATCGATATACAACGAGTTACCGGGGATTACAGTCAGACGGTCCTTGTTATAAACTGAAAGCAGCAATGGCCCAAGAACTGAAAACGGAAACGCAGACGCCAAAATAAGTGCAGAAGTGAGGATATTAGGGCCAACTTTGATAGTAAATGTCCGACTACTTAGAGACGGAGCGATCTAGAGGCGAATCTCACCCCTAATGCAGTATGCCCCTGATTCATGAATGGTGAGGCATTAAATCAAATGCTTTAGCAAAATTAATACAGCGTCTGAAATGAGGCTGCGGTGCTTGGTCTTAATTAGACTTTCCATAAAAAGAAGTATGTTGGTCGCACGTGACCTATGTGGTAGGAACTCATGCTGCGCTATACAGATCGGTGGACGGATTTTTTACTACTACACGTCTGGTTACGCCTTCCAGTATCTTGCATGAATTGCTTGTTAGACTAGTAGGTTGGTAACTGGTAAGCACATAGTGATCATCTGGTTTACAATCAAGGATTACGTTGGCCACTTCCTAATCACTTGGGGGACGCCTGCGTAGAGAGTTAGACTAGAGAGCTTATGGAACTACCTTGAGTGTACATAGAACGCTTATTTTAATATCCTCAAGTAAACCTGGTTTCGGCTTTTTGGGCCTGAAGGGCTGAACCTCAGAAATAAACCCTGCGTACCGTTCATCAAGAATTCCGCTGATGGAAGAGTAACGTAAATGACTACGGCGGGGCGTCTGACGCAGACGATGTCTCCCTACTATGGGCAGCAGCGTAACGGACTCTAAATATCTCCACGATCTTACCTGTCACAGAGGTGACCTCCCCGTTTACATGGCACAAGGAAAAGTCTGAAGCAAGATATTGCACCAACTTCCCATGTATTTAAACAGAAGCTCTTATTTTTTACGTAATTCCAGGCACGGCGGATTTCTGGTTCGCATCCTTTACACAATTTAATAAATACCTCGATTTCTTCAGACCCACCAGAAGGCCGCTGCATCGCAAAGAGTTGTGAGCGAAGGTCGTAAAGGTGGTGAATACCCCGTGTTTGGAACGAGCATGAGGTGCCTGTGATAAACTTTCCTTCGTCCTGCCTGCATCGTAAATCATATCTCTGACCGCCTGTGGGAAATGAGCCATTCAGTTTGGCCTCATGGAAGCCGTGCCAAAGTGGTTAGTTTTGCCAGCAAAACCGACCCGACTATACCCGGAAGTTGGTTGTTCTAAACCGTGTCTTTGCATCCAACAGCAAATGAAATGGAACACCCGGATTAAATTGTCACTGTGTACAAGGTGATGTGAAATCGTTAAGTGATCTACATTTTGACTGCATAGTGACTATCCGGTTCAACAAAGAAGCTACTTCATTAGAAGCTGTCTGGTCGGTGTATGGAAGTGCTGAGTTCGAGCTGTGTACAGTATTTGCGATGATAATTCCGTATCAAAGCATTCTCCCAAAACCTGTCTGGGACCAGCCCGAGGAGCCCTTGTAACACTGAACCGATAAATGGGCGAGGTGGTGAGATGAACTAGAAATATCTAGGCAGGGTAAAAGGGTACCATCATTTGAACAAGAGCCCAATGATTAACGGTATATAACTTTTAGTAGTAGCTAACTTATTTGTGGAGTTTGACCTGCAGCCAGATGACATCGCACATGGCATAAGCCACGTTAACAGTGTGTATGGAAGGTGAAAATGGGTCTGGGTCAAAGTATGCCGCGATACACCCTGGGAGCCGGTATGGAAACCACAACAGCCAGTGGTAATGATTTCATTATCACCGATTTATGGTGCCCACCAATTTTCAATAAGTACAGATAAGTGAGGATGTTTATCACTTGAAAGTTGCCTAAGTTCAGGTACCTTGTTCGTAAAACTGAAGCCGTTGATATAGACACTGTTTAGAGCTACCTCTTTATAGGGTGACCCGAACGTGGAGGCGGAAGCGGATGAAGGGAAGAGCGAAAGTTTTCTATATGAGTTTGCTCGGTAGAATGGGCAGACTGTGCGCGACGGACATTTTTTGACCACTTAATGTCGTCCATGAGCTTGGGAGATCCTCGGAGGATCGCTACTTAAAGTCTACTTTCGTTGAACGAGGCATTACACATACATGCAAAGAGAGTGGTAGTATGCGAGAGCCCTCGCGCTGATTGTTGACGCTTGTTAACAGCCTCCGCATAAATACAAGGGCAGTGGTCGCGCGATTGCGAGTGATTCTCTGCATGATCTGTCGGAGGATCATGCTTGTTTTTCTCCGTGCCGCAAGGTCCGTGAGCTCTGTCTTCCTCAGATTTTTTGCCACCGTCGTATGGTTCATAGACTGGAATGCCGCCTGAGGGTACAAAGCGTAACCATGCTGAAACTGTGGCCCGAGACACAGAGATTTCGAATATATATAAATTTTGTTGAGTGTAGTAGTTGTGTTGCAAAGAGAAAAAATCGGATATATCTAAAAATTGTTCATATTCACATTTTTGTTTGAAAAAATGTTCCGTTTTTTTCGATGAAGACATCGTGTTGGCGTTCGTGATTGATTCTGCGCTCTGAAAATGTTTCCAGCGGAAGTTTCTTGATGAAATACATTCTGCCTTGCGGAAACGCTCAATTTCACTTGGTTTGGGAGATATAAGTGAATTTGTAATTCCCGATCACGTTGCGTTTGCATCGCATCTAACACTAAATATCAACGCAAATCCCAGGGAGAGCTGTGTCACCATGTTTGTGGGTTAGTTACATATCTGAATTATATGTTCAGTCTGTTTCCTTGTCAGTATTTCAAGTAGAAAACCGTTGACGAAATGTCGTCCCTATAACCCTTTGCATCTGAAGTTATCACGTGGTTGTTTCTATCTACGGTCCATATGGGACGGTGTAAACATGGGTAATATGCCCCATTGCATCACTGACGGTTTGGTTTATTGCTTTCTGACCATGGTTGGATAAAGCTTGTCACGTGTACGCGGCCCAATTCTAACTTATCTCATAGTTGATAATGCTCTCCATTTGATGCTCGTTATTTCTCTCACGATAACACTGATGCTCACCAGTGCCATTGTAGACACAACATTTCAAATGTCTTATCATGGATACTCATGATTTTAACGAATGTTGTTCCATGGTTCCGCTAGCTCCTCAATTCAGTGATGGTTAACAGTATTTTTTCTAATTTTTGTCTGCCCATATTCCCCACTTAATGTCCTAGAGTGCCATTTCAGGAGATCCACTGTTGTCACACCCGGGTCATCAGTATGGCTTGATGTTAGTGATATTTCAGCAGTGGACGACTGTATCGCCGCTGAAAGTTATATTTGTCATCTCGTTTGCACTTCATGCATAGAACACTAATTGTCACCTCCGGCGTTAAGGGATGTGCACATTCACACAGTAATAAAACGAAGTTATGGTTGAACTATCAGGATATTTGTACAGGGTAGCGGCCACGGTAACTGTATTATAGTCGTCGCAGTTATATGATAAACAGGTGGCCGCTATCGTGTCCTGGTCAGCAAAACCAGCGTTCGTTTTGTGCACAATGGCATCAACCTCATTTATCATGGACGGTGCAGAAAATTTCGGCCTGTCTATAACCTTTGCTGATGGGGGTTTGCATTCCAGGAGCTTCCACTCCTCATCGGACAAATCCCGAAATGGGCTTCTGAATTGCGGAAAACACCATCTCAGTGCATCTGCCTTCGTGAGAATTACCGCTGAAATAATGGTCTGGGACGAAGTTATTACGATTCCCTCCATCGATTTGTTCTTTTTAGCTCGTAATAAACTAACACATGTAGTACCTCAGTCGCAACGGAGGAAACTGATAGTCGACACATAGTTCATTAGATATAGCCGGTAACTGTTTAGTTAAAAGTTTTTCGGAATTTGGAATCGGGCGTCATGCATACTATGTTCTGTGGAAGCCGCGGCAGCCGACTCTACTGCCTGTTAAGAAAAATTCATTGCTGAATTAGCTGAGTACAGATAAGAGCCTCCAGCACGGCTTGTTCGGTGTGCTCGTTCACTGCTCTTCCAGTATGTTCAGGGAATCTGGAATTGCATACAAGCCAGAGCTCGACGAGTTACCTTGTGCTTCGATGAGATTTGTGATTCTGGACTCGCTCGTGAATCTGATGTTCTGACGGCTGATTTTCCCGGCCGCAGTGTAGACCGGAAGTTATGTTGATGAAGCTGCCCGTCAGGCAAACGACTCTGCGCCAACTTTTGTCTACTACCACACTCTGTTCCGTTTTGAGTCAAGTGTAATTCGTATGGTACCACCCATGGCATTTTTCACCTACCATATGTCGAGTTACATTAGCAAAACGGCCTGGACGGCCAGAAAGGCTGGCGGCAATCGACGTCGTCGTATCCAAGATGACTGTTTTGAATTCTCCTGAATAATTAGTTTGGTAAAACCAAATTAAAGGCACAACTGAACGTACGAGCGAAACAACTTGATGAACTGCAAATAATGGAAGAACCACAAATAAATTCTGCACGAGCACACATTGGTTGAATAAACTTAACTGTCACTTTGCGCGATGTAGAATACCTACTTAGTGCATCAGCATCAAGGGAATAATTAAAACAGAAAGTGGACAAATCGAGGCCAAGTTCAAATTACCACGTTCAGACATGTAGTTGAACGAGGAAGTGAATCAACAACTATGTGAAGTGGTCTACGGCGATTCATAATAACTGTTTGTAAAATATCTCACCGCGCTAAATCCTCTGTAAGTTGAAGGAAGTTTATCCTCTAACGATAAAAGAAAATTCAATGAACTCGGTTGAAGGGGATGCTGAAGGGGATGTCGCCGCGTCTAAACCACGATAGCAACGACAACGTAGGAAGCAGAACGGAGGGTTAGCGAGGGCGAAACGTTTTATTCCTTTAAACAATTGGCAAGCATTTTACACATACAGACAACTTAACAGATATAAAGTAATGTGTAACAAGGGACTAAAAATGTGACAGACCCTAGAAAACTCATAAATCTGTAAATGAGACCCAAGGAAAACCTCAATAATTAAATAATTCGACAAGGTGTCTGTAGTGATAATATTGATAGGTTGTCGACCATCTCATTGCTTGGCTGTACAGGGAGGCGCACCTAACGAGGTACCCGAGGCGAATCACATCGTACCAGTCGATCGCTTCGGCTGCCTATGGATTGATCTGTGATATTCCGCTGAGCCTATCAGGCTGTGCCTTTGAGGACGGATGCCTGTAAACTGCCTGAACTGTAATGTGATTCGTTTCAGCGGCCCGTCGGCAACATGTGATCATCTCGTCTGATTCACCTCGCGTCTTGTCTGTTATGCATCGTAATCGCTTCGCCCTATGTAGTTATAGCTCGCGTGAGATAACCGATTCAGCTCGTCAATTGACAGTGTTGCCATGTATCTTCTCGGTTTTGGGTCAAACGATTAGGCGCAACATAAAAAGTGCGATTCAATAGACTACAACGGGGGTGTGGTAAGCGTGGAGTGGTTTGGGGAGGTAGGAGGTCATCACTAGTCGTTCGCGTCGAATTTGAGTGGAGCAGACTGAGTAAGCCGACATATGGGTCTACAGTGTGTTGGCCAAAGACATCTTAATTAAGAATGCCTAATGTACTTGACGGGGCAGTGGAATCGCAATCGGCATATGCAATGCTTAATATGCCATTGATAACCGAGTGACGTATTCCATTCTTGTCACCGACAACATGTTTGTCTTTGCAGTCAGGTACTCCTAATGAACCGTCAGGTGAAAGCTGCAGAGATATCTCGAGCTGACCAACGCGGATAATATCCATAAGACAATTGTATAGATAACGCCGAATTTAACCTTGGCACAACGTTTACCTTGAAGCTGAAGGTTGAAGGTGCCGCATATGCCTCTTGTTGCTCATTAAGTTATTCGCACCAGGAACGAAAGGGGTCAGGAAATTGGAAAGAATCTCTCCTGAAAGTATTAATGTGTAACCATAACCGAATTTTGCTAAGGTACATCCAGTATGTTTGTGATGGACATGACTGACATTTCTCACTTTTCTTCATACAACTGTTTCACTAGTACAACTACCTGACCAAGACAAATAAAATTAAAATGTATACGTCTCGATTTGCCCTGGCTTACTGCGTTTTGCAATTTGTGCACGTTTGGTCGTTGTTCTATTCAGTCCAAGACCAATCGTCACAATCCTCTTATACACCTGTTCGCAGGTGGAGGTGGACAAGAGATAGGCGATCGGAGCATTTGCCATCAAGTACCACTTTAGTTGACGGTGAAACTTTTCTGAGGTATCGTTTGACCAGAGATAATACGCGATGGCTGTTATGTGTTCACATCCAAGAACACGATTCAACGCATGGACAAGAGGCAACGTAGGCAGATCCAAAGTCAGCAGTGATCTTGACCGAACCGCCGAAACTGGAAATTCCGGAGTCCACAAAACTGCGCTCTACGGTTTCCGTCAATCTGTTGGTCGGAAGAACGGCAACGAAATGTCTCATGAAGCAGTCCACACGAGTCAGAAGACATTTTCAACACTTGAAAAAAAGAGGGACCGGCGACATCGGAGTGGATGTGCATGAATCGTTCATCGGGCAAAGCTGACACTCTCCTGTTGGTGATAAGGTGATGGTGTGCTTTACAAAGTTGACAATGCGAACAATGTTTAGCTCGGTAACGAATATCCTAACGAATGCCTGGCCCAAAGCAGCGTTCCCTGACTGTCTTCGTTCAGGCGCGCGTGCTAGGTTGTGATAAGGAATGGAAAAGTTCAAAAACGTTAAAACCATCAAGTATGATCCCCATAAGGATGTTGAGCAACGCGTAGCGATAGAACAACGGTCTGAAATAACCGAAACGAGACTGGGGCACAGTGCTAAGGTACTACCAGACAAATTACCAAAATGAATTAGCAGACAACCTCAACTGTTTTGATCGACAGATCGTTTCTGGCGAACGGACCAAAATTTGGTGCGAAACACGCCAAAGGTGAACCGTAACCATATAATGTGACATTCATACCCAACAGAGTTCTCCCGAGCGGGCAAAAGATTCAAAACTTGTGGGGAAGAGCCGAGCTTCAAAATGGTGGTGCACGCCCCCACTCGAGCAGTGCACAGCAATTGGCAACTAACTATTTGCACAGCTAACAAACGGACGCGATAAAACAAAAACGCCTAGTTCAGGGTTTAATTGGCGTTCAAAAACGGGAATGGTAGGATACACGGAAGTGAAAATATTGGGGGGGGATGGGGTTGTACCGGATTTTCACATGACTGAACTTGAAAAATCGACACACCTTGTGCGCAGGGAATAAACGACCGAGAATTGTCGGTGGACACCTCGCACGTAATTAAGCAAACTGATTGGGGTAAAGGTAGATCATGTAGTTTCAAAAAGTATAATCATAAGTTTGGCAGATTTCTAGATCAATGATTTGAGATTTCGCGAGAACGAGAGGGTCGAATATAATTTTGCATGTTTCGTGGACGTTTGAGAGTGACAAAGCGTCAGCGGCAAAGTTGTTGCAGCCCTTGACAAAACGGATGTCAGTGGTAAACTGGGAGATAGTGCACAGTTGTAGTTTCTCTCGGGACTAACGGTCAGGAGAGGTAAGAGCGGCAAACACAATTGGTTTGTGATCAGTAAAAACGATGGAGTTGCGACCCTCCAGACGATGCAGAAAATGCTTAAGAGCAAGACGAACGGCCAGCTGTCGGTGACCAAACGTACGGTAGCGCATTCGCGCTGGTTGGAGTTTTGGGGGAGAGATGGACGAGGACCAGATTTCTGCACCAACATTCTAGTGTAAAACACCTCCAACAGCCAACTGAGATGTGTCAGTCCTCTAAAGTTGCCTTTATCTGCGATAGTACAATCGCGTCGCATACGGTTTATATGGCAGTAAAAAACAAAGTGTGAGCCGCAAGAGCTAAAACGAAGTGTTCGGAATTGACTTTTGAAATATCTCCGAAAGGGTTTAGTAGTTCTGGACACTTTGAAATAAAGTGACCAAAATAACTAAAATACCGAAGAGGCGTTGGCGATATTTACGGTTATTGACTGTTGACAATCCTTTACGGCATCAGTTTTCTTCAGTTGATTTCGGATAGTATTACAGTCAATCAGATGCCTGTGAAAATCTATGAACTTCACTACAATTATGCACTTCATACCTTCACACAGTATTGGGTAAAGTTTTCGAACAACCTTTGTAGATGTGACGCACGTTATTGAACATCTTCACTGATGAAAAAGATTACGTCCAATGGCTCGCAATCTGGTGATTCAGCGACGTCCTTCTGAAATGTTTAACGGTGGGGAAGATATTTCATGTTTGAAACGGTCAATGAGATTACGTCTGTTAAAATTGGATTTATTGCGGAACAAGTTAAAAAGAGTATACAAGAAAACGAAGTACCTCACCTGGAATATGTAAAATCCTCAAAAATTGAGCGGAAAAAGTGTCAATACAATGATGCGGACAACCAGGCACCACTCATCAATGGGGCGGTGAAACAGAGTTGAATTCACTTAAAAAAATTGGCGTTGGTTGGTTTGGAGCAGAACGACGGTTCGTGGATCAAAGAATGATGGAAAGCTTAAGTTGCCGAAGGAGAAATATGAAAGGAAAATGTTTACTTTTGGCATTTAGATTTTTATGGAGCTCCGACTGATTGACAGTGGTGTAAGTGGTCGCAATTGCTGAAGTAAGAGGAAAGGTTACCAACTCAATTCTAATTAAGGAAGCTAACAAACGTATGGCTTTCATGAAAGAAAACCGACAATAACCAGACCAAACAGTAATCTCAGAAACGATTCACATCTTCTTAACAAGTTCGACAGCAAGTCCCGAAAATTGGCTGATTTTCTCAACCCAAGTTGGCCGCAAGAGAAGCGACGATTGACCGGCTTGATACAGAGATTCTCACTTTTTCTATATGTGATCAGTGGGCGTAACCCTGCGGAGACTGTTGGGCAGTAAAGTTATCTTACATCTGGTCTTACACTATTATTTGAAGTTCACGACGTCACCTGACCTATTTGTCCGTCATCACCAGGAAATACACCGATGATTACACCATGAGACCAAGCACCCCCCGGGAGGCATTTTCGCGAAAGGGTATCATATCGCCTACCTGAAGATCGTACGAAGGCTTCAACTACTTAGGGGAAATCTGCAGCTGGAGCGGGTATTCAAGCCGCAATTTTCCTCAAAATAAGGTAAGTGTTGTGCTTGTCTCCAGCGTGCTAATTAACGTTCACACAATATCGTCTCCTCTGTCATCAGGCCTACAGTTGAGTGTAACAAGAACGACTCACTGAGAAGAAGTACCTCCGGGTTGAATGGATCTTTACAAACAGACATATGTGACCTATCGTAGGCGATGTGTTTAATCTCCTCCATGTGACTGAGAAGTGACACTTCATTCACTACCCCTTGTGTTACTGATGGTAGCGTTCGTTTCACTGTCAGAATCGTTCTTTTCAAGCTCCGCCCCGACGAACTGCACTCAGAGGATTGAAATATCAGTCAATCGCGTTTTGTGATAATCCATCAGCCAACGCACACTGGCCTATGGGTTTTAACATTCGTTTTAGCCTTAACTTGGCCCCAACAAAGTTGGAACAGTTGTCACTGTACCTGGCCTCCGGCATGCCCTACCTGTCAAAAAGCGCACCAAGGTCATAAGAAAGGAATCCGTCCACAAATGGTAAATATATGGCAGTACCATTTGAGCCTGTTTCCTCCTGTGCGAACTTTGAACGTATCGAAATAACCTACCACGCATCTCTTGAGTGGGCAACGGTCCGTCAACAATCTCATCGATGGGATCGACGCTATCACTTGATTGTAATGCTCGAATCTGACGTCATTCAACGGACCTTTCCAGGGCACCCGATCACGGTATTCTACGTATGAGGCCTAACCGATCCTTCGGTAACAAAGTCTTTGAACAAATTATGGGCCGGTATTTTTTTCACTAGAACGTACGGCGGAGCCACAAAATTTAGTATTTTCCTTATCGCCTAACCAGGGTGACGAGGGTCTGGTGAAACCAAAAACAATAATCTACCGTGTGTCACCTCATGCCAATACCTCGCTAATAGTCGCAGTATCGAAGTCCAAAACTCATAAAATCAATTTGTTATGAGTGGATCTACGGCTTACGAGCGCGCAAACGGAGGCGGACTGACGGTCAACGAAACGGCGGATTGCGGCACGATGAATAACGGCAATGGACAACGAGTACGAAGTATATCCAGTCAGTTAGTTTCTTCTCATCCAACCATTCACCCTAGACAACTGCATGAACACAGAGAAAAGACTGGCCTTCGGTCGGAGTGTCTTCATACTGCTCAACCCGAAAACGATATGGTCACAAACCCGTTCGTACTTATAGAATTTGTAACTAGCAAAAATGCAAAGCCAGAAGGAGTAAACCAGACAAATGTCTAGGCATTTCAGTCTTGGCGTGTAGTCAGGATGGCAACACCAGTTGTCACGACGGCTCAGGACGATAGTGGAGACCGCAGAAGTACACGACTGTAGCGACGGTGAAGGTCACTGATAATGTACCTTGTTTGTCATTTTGTCACGGAATATTTTTGGGGAACTAGCGACTTCCTTGATAATAAGCTTTTTCCCCTTAGGTACATGTTTTTCTATCTTCAGTACAATTGGAAACCCACTGAATGAGTCTGAACCCACATAGATACAACATTACTCATAGTTCATCTACAACAGTTCTAGTTTCGGATTTTCAGTCGAAGGACACTAGACAGTCAACTGCATGAAATTTGTCCCTCACTACGAACGCCATCTTCGGTGGAAACTTTTGCTGATTGTCCACAGCTATATTTTACAGAGCAAAGCTAACGCAAAACGGCATACCGAAAGGGGGAACGTTCAGCTGGTAAACATCTGAGTCTTTCAAACGATCGAACCGGGATATTCTCACTTACAGGAACATCTCTTCATTGTTGGTAGAGACCGCCATTAAGTATTTATGAAAACACAAGTACTCCCAGCCGGCAGTTATTACGGTTCGGTTCCTAGAACAGGGTTTTGTTGAGAGACACCACGGCGCTCAGCAGCACAATCGAAGAATATCCATACCTTGCTTGGCCTATCTGGGTAAGGACAGGATGGGTTGGCAAGTACAGCCTCCTTGCTGCAGTTGTAACACTCCTGCTTACGTATCTGCTTCTGGTGTGCTCTACTATCGCGGTGGAGTGGCCGGCATTTAGCTATAGGTCTCTGATTGACCTTCCCTTTAACATGGCATGGCGTGCTTCAGTCGCCCGCTTGCTGTTATACAATACCCTATAATCATGTCTCTATACAGGGCTAATTTTATAGTGACCGCCCCTAAGTACCACGCCGCTCTCAGTCCCATTTGGTATATGTCAGTTCTCCACAATGAGTTCTGTCTCCCGATGTGTCTCCGTCAGAAAAATCCATCCCACACGTCCTTCGGATCCTATCATCTACAGAGACTTGAAGTGCTACAACAAGGGCTACGCAACGTTTATTCTGGGGCAGGTACGCCACTGACCTCTGAGATTCCAGCTAAAATGGCCTTGCATGGGGTCGCTTACCACTGCTCAGCCTCTGTTCCGGTACTCAGTGAGCTTCGGGAATGGCGCGTGCTATCATATTCCCAAGCCGTTTTCAGCCTAATCTCCAACTAAAAGCTGTCTCAGGTGAGCCCATTCATTTATCCTGGACTGTTGAACGACATCCGCATGCGTCAGCCCCAAATGTTTCACCGTACAAACCGAACCAGTTTTGATGCAATTATGCAGACCGAATGATTTCAACTCAATTGAAGCTTTATTGCATGGTGTTGCACGAGTTTTAAGTGGAGCACGTGATGTCATCTGACACGGTCGTCCCTGCAAAACGATCGCCACTGTAATAGATCCATTAAACAAAGTAGTGTCAGACAGGTTGTCCCGAAGGCTTCCGGAAAAACCAACCCTATCGAAACGAACCCCAATAACATCGTTCAAAGTGGACGCAGCTCCTCACAATTGTTATTTCATTCTCTCGTCCTGACTTAGTTCCGGCCTGTTCTTATGAGCCAAGGTGTAACAGCGTCGACCATATTACAGTAGCGCACATCACACCCACAGTCTACAAGACGTCGCTACATGGATCACTTCTAAGCAAAAAGTGGTGCCCGCTGTTCTTCAGTGTCGCTTTGCGTCGCTGTAACGATTGACGGATAAAACAGGTACAATCAGATATATTGAGATTGCCGTTGTGTATCGGGCACTTCAATTCCATCTTCTTATGAGGTACACGTGCCCCGACTTTATACCTAGAGTACCTGACTCAACGAATCCAAAGGAAGTTGGGTTACTGGTTCTACCTTTCGAGAGAATGGTCAGCTGGCCACACTGACTAGCGATAACCGCCGCTGTTTCTACACAACATTTAACAGATCGGCAAGGGTAGGTTTCACTCCGCAATCAGTTAGGCTCTCAGCGACTTCTGTCCATCTTCCCTGCAAGTGGTTAGGCAATCGCTCAACTGTTTTAACAAGGTTTGTCAAACAGTTCAGTTCTGCACGGTTGTTCGCTGCATCAACATCGCCTGACAGTCGCTGCCCTGGTTGGGTAGTCCACCCAGACCATGGGCTTCCCCAACGGCCAGTTTGGGGTCCATAAACATCCCTGCTATCGTGCGGACAGCCAAATTGTTGATGTTAAATTGTCAGCCTCTGAAATCCCATCTCTTTCGGATAGAACGTGCAATGGTTAATCGTCTCTTAGTTTCTGCCACGACAATAATGCAACAAATAGGAAGGCTTCGACCCCTCGTCAACCATTTCCCCTGTCACGTTGCCTTTAAAATTTCTGACAAATATAGATTAATTCTTTGGGGGCCCATCGTAGTTATCCAGCTCAAATTTTGGAAGACTGACTTGAAGATCCAACGGTTCGACAGTCTACCCTAACCAATTGATAAGATATAGACTAAAGATGATATTCCAGAGGTCCGCTGTTGAACAGAGAGGCTGGTGTTATCCACAAGCGCAGCAATAACTTTGGTTCCGGATGTTAGGACGGATTCGGATTCCATTGGCCTACGGCATTTCTTTTTAACTCGGGTAGTCTAGGTCTACAATCTAGTTCTTCTGACCTTTAGGTCGGATCCTTATTGAAACATCAGTAGCAACGCGATTGATTTGAACGGGAAATGCAGTGGTGGATTTTGACACATTCGCCATCATTCTTGGTGAGGACGCCACTGTACATATCGCTATTCTAGGGCCACTTTCGTTGATAGAATCCGACAGAATAATACCCAGTCAATTCTCACCATCGGAAACCGATCGACGACGAAAAGCCAGGAATCAACGGGTTGACCCCTGTGTAGTGCTATCGGCCCTGGAGCACAGAGTGCACACAGAAAGCAGGCCAAACTAGCGAGGTACGGAGTAGGTTGTATTTTCAGTCTCAGGACGGATATTACAAATTGATAGCTCCACCAAAAAAAGTAAGCAAGGGCTCAAAATCATCAAAAATATACAAATGAATGCGACTATCGGAGATATTGCTTCTTATGGTCGTTGCATAACTCTCCTCCGGGAGACTAATAATAACAACGTAGGCCTTGGTTATTCCAGAGCAAAAGGGGAAGAATATATCTTCCTTTCGGTTGGCCACAGTTACAGGATGGTACACATGAACAATGACGGGTTGGGGAACGTTGACCTCTTGGTGAGGGGTCGATCAAGGATGACTGCTGTGATAGTGAGATTGCTTTAATTAAATTATTTAATTTTCCGTACGTGTGTTCTCTATTGCGGTGGACTACTCAACCCTGAAACTCCCAAAAGAAAGGCAGGTAAGTTTTTCCATTTATGCAAGGTAGCATCTGGGATTAGTCTCTCTACGCATCATGTTCGGATCGTCTGGAAATAAGAAAAACGACAGTGAATCACCCACACTGCTAGCGTATCCAGCTGATTAGTAGCAATTTAGTAATCAGCGAATTCGCAAACACTGCAACTGCGAATGTCGCTACGCGCGCTTTCTTCTTTTTGTGGTCTTGTCTAAAGCTGTTACACTCAATAAGAAAAGAGGTTAGCGTGCGAATAAACCTCACTCGGGGCAACGCCGTACGGGTTGCGGGACTGACAATTGTAAAAGGCATGATTGAGAGTTGAAACAAGCCTTCTGTTTTTTATATCTCACACACAAACGTACCTAGCAACTCAAAAAATGGGCAGTTAGACGGGTAAAAGAGATTTAAAATGATCGTTGAGTTTAAGTGTACTCCTCAGAAGAACAAGGGTATCAGGTGAACAATATAATTAATATGAATATGGAAATTTCATGTTGAAAACGTCATTTCAAAAATGGGAAATGTTAACATGATCCGCCAAATATACGGGCTTGTGAAGCCCCCTACTAAGACGATTATTCCTGAATGTATAGTATTAGGGGTCGGTGTTACGGGATTGACGTCAACCGCAGGTGGTTCTGGGGACGGAATGCCTCACTTTGCCACCGCGGTTTCCAGGCGAGAAATGCCACTTGATGACATAGCACGCGAAACTGATGATTCTTTCATAAACATCGGTTCGGGCCAGTTGGCACAGTGACCTCGCACTTATCATTGCAGCTAACAGTAAACGTGTTGCCGTCTTTTGCGAGGACACAATAGGACTGATGTACAGATGATGCGGTTATTGGCGCAGACCATTTGTACCGACGAAGTCATGAGTACAATAGGAAAGCTTAGTGTGCACTTGCACAGTTGATACTTGCTCACTAGGCTACGCAAGGCGTGGTTTTCGTATGTGGAGCGCCGAACGAGCTGCATAGCTTTGGTAATTGTGCAGAACCGACCGTACAGGTAGAACGAGTTCACCTGGTAGTCTAACTGTACAGCCAAAAGCTACTCTGACTGCAACAGCGTTCGGATCCTTCTTAACTGCATCCCGTGGGCCTATAAAGGACAGTCAAAAAACCTCTTCCGCAAAAGATTAACACGCGCACTAACAGCGCCTTTCGGTTAGCGACCAAAAGAGTCAGCCATATTATTTGCTGATAAATGGTTAGCCGTAGTGCAAGTGCGCTTGTTTTTCAACTTATTTAAGACGGCCGCGAAATGCCTTTCAAGTTGTGGTCAACGATCTGTAGTCGCCACTATTAGACAGCCAAATTGTGTCTCCCGACTTTCCAGTAAGACGCTGGTTACCTTTTCTGACAAGCAGTTAGATAAGCGTATGGCTGTGAAGGAGTCAATATAAGCCAACAGATAAGTGGAACCACTTGAGGGCGGTGAGTCTCCCGCCAAATCTGCATGCATATGTTGACAACGTGCATTGGGCAAAGGAAACGTGCCATGGGAGCTCCTTGTTTGGCAGTGGAGTTCAGAACGTCGACATTTGGGATAAGAACGGCTCCAATTGCGGACATCGTGGTTTATCTTGGGCCGTATCAAAGGTTCAGTGACAAGTTTAACCGGAACACATATGCCACGGTGGAACAAATTGTGCAGCGGAAAGAAGCGGCCGCCACGGGGCAAGGTGTGCCTTGGGAAGGGTCATAGAGGGTTATTCCCTCTGTAGACGTAAGTAGTACGGGTGGAATTGTTTGAGAGCTGTTCTGACAAAGGTGCCCAATCTCGGGATCATTGGCATGTACGGCTGCCATGACCGCCAAATCAGTGCAATCGTCAGCAGATTTCGCTGACATTACGAACGCGTGAAAGAGCGTTCACGACAGTGTTCGGTATCTTAGACATGTATATCGACCGTAAGCTGAGAGATATAGCGCAGGTAACGAAATTCCATTGGGAATGCCTGTCAGATGAAGCGTTCAAAGAATAGGCTAACGGTTTGTGATGATTGTGAGCTGTGGAGGCCCTGCCTTTCACCGAATGACCGAAGTGACGGATGCACAAATAGATGGCTAGCAACTCTACCAAACATTCTGTGGTGTGAGTCTACGGACTCTAAACGTCTGGGGAAGAAAGCTAAAGGTTGTCATTGCCTATCAACGAACTGATATAACACAACACTAATGGCTGTATCAGGAGCGTCGGTTGCGGTCGTCAGTGGTGCGCTCGGATTAGGGTGAGCAAGGAGAGCTAAGTCGGCGGTCGCATCCAAGCGCCCAACGAACGCAATGCGTGCAGATTCTGTGAACTAGAATTTGCGTTCAGCTCCACGTAGCACGTCGGTCACTGGCTGCACTGTATGCGCACAGCTGGGTATGAACCATCGGTAGTAGTTGACCAGACTAATAAAACGATGAAGTCGTCTAATGGAATTCGACTCGGTGTATTCACAGACTGTTTCGACCTTATCTGTTAGTGTAGTGAATTCATTTCTTGAGATTTTGTGGCCCGGAAACCGTGTGATCTTACCCAGTTCGCACTTGGTGGAATTAATTCTGACACTACGTTGGAACAAACGCTCCAGTAAGGTGCGGAAATACGTAAACTGTTCTTCTTGTGGAGAACTAGCAAACAAAATGCCACCCAGATGGGGGCGAACGAAGTCTAAATTGAGTGCCACTTCATGAATGCAGTGCTGGAAAATGTGGGCTGCGTTGCTCAAATGAGATGGTATTCAGAGAGATTCAGAAGGGCTACAGGGGTGGCAGTTGCAGTTGTGGGTATATCTTCTTTGGCCACCGGGATCTGGTGGTAAGTGCTTACCGAATTTATCTGGCAGAGCATGGTTTTCCCATGTAAACAAGTAATTAAATCTTGTATGTACGGAATTGAGTATTTGTCAGGGACGGTTGCTTTGTTGAGTCCGCGGTAATCACCGGATGGGGGCCAATCACCTGACTTCTCAAGGACCATATGCAACGATGACGCCCATGGATTCTTGGAAGGGCGTAACACTCCGAGTTTGAGCACGTGCTCAAATTCTGCTTTAGTGACTGCAAGCTTATTCGGAGAGAACTGGTGAGGTTGCGCTGGGACGGGGTCCCTTATTGTGGGCGCGATGTGTGACAGCAAAGGCCAATATTGGAATGTCGTTTGGTGCGCAAACGAGCCTGGTGAACTCAGCGAATCGACCTCCAAATCACCTAGAAGCTGACTGGCTTTCTACAAACAAACCAAACATGCCTCAATGATCACTAATGAGTAGTCGGGGATTTGGTTACTTTCAAGTTGAACATCACCCACAGTTGATCGCAGCTGTCGCATCCCCATAGACTTTTCGGTCGGCCCATTTCGAAAAGAAGAACTAGACTCGAGTTTCGCTTTCATTAGAGCTCGTCAGTTGTGCATATCGTCGCCACTGCTGGGACTTGAACCACGGACATGCTGCCTCAATAAATTCATCGATCCGCATCGCACCAAAAATAGAACGACAAAGGTACCAAACGAACCATAACAGATCCAAAATTTACCTTATTTTGGAGGTTGTCATATTTTTTGAAATGTCCCAATGTGCTGCTGAATTTAGCAGTTATCTCGTTGAGGCCTCTATCAGATTTGATTTCCCAGTTTTTGTATTTTTAATCATAAATTATGGTTTTGAGCGGTCCAAGCTATATTCAGGACTTCTAGGGTTAGATCCCAGCCTACGATATATTCTTGTGTAGTTCGCTTTACCCCAACTGAAATTGCGAAACTTTTTGCGATCTCATCAACGACATATTCTTCAAAAGCTCACATGGCACTTTAAAGGAAACCTGTCGGAGCCGAAGAAATTAGACCACCTATTTTCCACTATTCAGCTACGAGATCGTAAATGGTCACTACTGATTTCATATACGAAACGGCTGTTTGGGCCTTGAAAAGCAGACGATTATAGTTTTCCACTGCTCTGGTTGAAGCATCTACCTCCGTCTAGTGACATCGTTTAATCCCACCGTCCTTATTTTGGGGCCAACTAATAAGGCCGACAGAAGGTTAGGAGTCAGTCCATCTCCCCAACTAATGCCTGTTATCTTTTTCACCCCCTCCCCGGCAACCAAATAACGTGTTTACCGGGCGATCAGCTGCCGTCACAACGCAGATGCAACGGATGAACCGCATTCCTCTTAGGAGTCGGCCAACATCCAGCATGCGTTCAGTCAGTAGTCACCGTTCTCATACTCCAAGCAGGAATACATCATTTTGTTCGTACCACTAAGATTTCGGTCACCGTGCAAGGAAGTACATTCAGCCTTGCCCTTGCAATTCCATCACTTTGGTAAACACACCGGTCAGTCAGTAAAGGCAACGACTGTCGCTGGCTTAATTACAACATGTCACTTACACTTCCTATCAGATAACTTTACTTGTATCACATTCCTCATTGACGCCGGAGCTGAAGTGGGTGTCATTCAGCGGCGAGCGAGAAAGGCTTCCCCGAATAATTCGCCTGTCCCGCAAACCACTAATGAGAATTGATTCGCAACTTGTGGCACACGCCCGCTTACACTTGATCTAGATTTGTGACGACAACTTCGTTGGTTATTCACCATGACAAAGGTTTAAAATGAAATTGCTGGTGCAGCCTTCTTGTCAATTTTCCAACTTAGTATTGATGTGCAACAAAAGAATCTTTTGGATTGCACAGCTTTGCTAGAAGTGTACGGCACACCGGCCAAAATTGCTCTTATTGGTATGCGTTCACTCAGACCTGATATTGCACTCCAACTTTTGCTTTGTTTCAAAGTTTTCCAAGACACAACTCCTTCGTACGACTCGCTCACAGTTAGACACAGAGTAGCCCACGATACCCTCGGCATAGGCCGTCCCTCTACCACAAGTCTACATTGATTACCAGCCGTAAGGTTGAAAGCTGCTAAAGTTTAATTTGGCCACGTGCGGCAGCTGGGTGTTGTCCGGCCGTCAAAAATTTGTCGGTCAGCTCCACTACATATGGCTCCAAAACTTCAAGCGATTTGAGTCCGCGCAGCCACTTTCGGGCAAGTAACGATGCAATTGTTAAAGTAGTTGCCTGCCTTAAGTGGTTAGCGATTATTGTATGGTATATAGAAAGTCAGCGACCACGTTCTCTGTATTTGTTCCCTCCGCGCTGTTCGTTCTTCTTTTCACTTTAGAAGTCCTCTTAGTAGTGACTGGAAGTCATTCTTCAAAACACTGCCACGATCGTTCAAGTTACAAGCGCGACAAGTCATTTCCCTACGAACGTTAACCTTGATATGCTACTAACTCCTGATATCGTTTACTTGTGGAGACTTGCTCTTGTGGCTTTTCTCCTTACTTGCAGTTGCTGGACCTTTGTGCTTGTTCATTCCGCCATTGCGCGACCGTTATAGTTGGCTATGTTCACGCGGACAGTTAGTTTCGGAACTTGTATATTTGATGGATTCACTACCAAGGTTTGTTGTTATCTCCCATTTAGTTTGTGCATATTTTCTTGTATCTCAGCATCTTATTAACGAAAACCTCGCCAATACTTCTGTAGAATCTGTCAGGATTCACAGCTATACGCAGTCCATCGGAGCGGTTGTAAACCTCTTGATTCGGGGCGGAACAAGACGGAATTTCGAAGGTTCACTCAGTTAAAACTAGTTCTGTACAGAAACTAGCAACGATTAACAAAGTATACAACTTACAACCAAGTGAACTTCGTGCATGGAATTCAACCGCCAGCAAATATCGACCAATAACACGGTAGCGTAAACAGTTCAATGCAGCGGTACAAAAACAAAGAGCGAGTTCATGGGGAAGTTCGTAATGTTGATGCAGAGTTGATTACGTGTAATAATGCAAGAAACGTTCGGCTAGTAATTAATGTAGTCAACACATGGAGATATATGTATAGGACCTACAGTACGATAGTTTGACCAATGGGGTATAGGTATGAGGATCAGTTAAGATTGGCATTGCGCACACCATCTGTTGTGGACGAGTAGCCGAGAAGTAGCGTCGCCGCTCGGGGTGTGGCGGTTCCGTGATTTTATCCCACAAGCATCATTTTGCTATCTAATTCTTCGTTTCAGTTGGAGAGATCCGAACACAACTTCCATTGGTTCCGGCCAAGATCAACACTCCCCGGATCCTCTCAACAGAGGTTAACAAAAACGAATGTAGAAACAGACTAGCGAAACACAGAATGGTAATAGACGATTCACTTTGAATGTTAACGCTCCAGTCTGGAAGTTAGTTTGCGCACGTATCTTGTAGCAAACATAATTGCTGAACATTTCGACTCTGGCTGCCATTTTTAGTTCTAACTGAGACTTCTCTGACCGCTCCGTTTTTGCCAACAATCGACTGATCCACTAGCCCCATGTTCCCTTGTCCTCTTAGCACTGACTTATTGGTCACCAGCAACGAGATCTCAAACTCGCGTTGTTTACTTCTGCCGTTTCTGTAAATCACTAACGTATTCTTCGATCCATCGCGACCAGAAAACGTCAACTAGACGTTGTGCTCGTCTCCCCCTTCGTGTCAACTTTGGGGGGGATTCGTAGTGAGCACACTGCTTGATGAGCTGGGCCTCAGCATCAGTAGATGATTCGGAGTCAGCGCAGAAAGGTCTTGTGGCTCATCAGATAACTTCGTTATTGGTCAGCCATTCAATAGCCTTTCCACTTCAGTTAATAGCGTAATAATCGTTTCGTCAGTAACCATCTGGCCACCAGTTAGCGGTAAAAGCATAAGACGAATAGAACGTATGAGATGTTCACAAGTTCCTCCTCTGTGGCTTGCCTTTGGTGAGGGAAATACCCAGTCGCAGTCATGCTCCATTAGTGATCGCGTAATCTTCTCCTGATTCCATCGTCTAAGGCAATCTCTGATCTCTCGCTCAGCTACTCGGAAGTTGGTTCCGTTGTCACTGTAGGTAAGCATGGGACATCCATTTCGCGATACAAATCGGGAGAAGGCACATAAAAAGGAGTCAGTCTCGAGCGTGTGGACAACTTCGATATGCATTGCTGTCATCGTCAAGCAAGTAAAAATGCAACCATACCTTTTCTCCGTGCCATGACCACACTTGACCGGCAAGGGACCAAAGTAGTCTACACCGACATCTGAAAAGGTGAACGGTCCGGGAGAAGACCTTCCGGCATAGGGGCCATAATTTGTCTGGCAGGTCGAGAATGCCAGCGTCTAAAATGAAAGCAAGTACTTAATACATGACGTACCGCAGCCTGCCCTGGAAGAATCCAATAGAGTTCAAAAATCCGAAAAAACTTGAAGCGTGCCAACGTATTTATTTATTTTATGACAATATGATAATATCAGGTCTGTAACGAAATGCTTGCCAGGTAGTACGACGGAGTGCTTAGTTTCAAAAGACATCGGCGTCCAGCCCAATCGACCTCCAACTCGCAACAACCCATCATAAAGAAATGGGTTTAGTGACCTCAACGAGCTAGAATCCGACTTAAGCAAACGGATATCCTGCCGCGGGCTGTTGCAGCTAAAACGCCGTAGATCCATGTGGAAGCACTCCCGTTGAACAAGCTTTCATACCCGTACGTCAGCATCCCTAATTGCTTCAATTGAGAAATTGTCTTCCGGATTAGCATAGTGATGGCGTCGGGCATAGGAAGGACTTAAGTAACCACAAAACCGGTGTAGCCAGGAAATTTCCATAGTTACGTACTCCATGAACAGGACAGCGAGAAGCAATTGAACCAACTAGAACTCCCTAGGGTGATGAACACTTGTGTCTCTTCCTTCGGTCTTAGATCTGTTAGCTTACCACAGAAGCCTTTAGGTTGTGCAGGCCATGCAGCTTGGTCTTTCCAAAGGAATTCCGGGCCGTTGAACCACTCTGATGTTCTTTGATCTTTAGGGTGCATACCTCGAGATGCTATGTCCGCAGGATCACGCTTGGTCTCGACGTACTGCCAGTCGTCCGGGCTAGATAGGTCGTGTATAGATAACAGTCCATTGGCGACAAACGTTTCAAACCGACTAGAGGTATTGCGAATAAGTTGAAGAACACTCATTGAGTCCGTCCGTAAATTCACGTATTTAACTTCCTTCAGTAGCTTATCTTTGATATAGATGGTCATCTTGGCATCAAGGACGGCCGCTGTCAGCTCCACCCAAGATATATTCACAGCACGCATGGGAGCTACTCTAGACTTTCCCAGTACCAGGAAGCAGTAGATAGATCCGCCCTTCTCCAATAGTCTAGCGTATATAGCGGCTCCATGGCCCTCTCTGGATGCATCTGAGAGGCCAGGTAACTCCGTCTGATGTGGTCCTTCCAAAGTCTGCGGCTTAATACAACGGGGGATTCGTAATTTCGCCAACCCAGCTAGGCCATATAGCTATTCTTAACAAGCGACAGTCTCTTCCGAGACTAGTTCTACGTCCCCATCAGCCTTCTCCCTGCATAAGTCTTGCAAAAGACGTTTGGCGGTCAGTAAGGCCGGAGCGACCAAACCAAGAGAGTCAACCGGTGAGGCCACGTAGGACAAAGTAGTCTGCCGAGTAGCCTGACCTTACCAGCCACTCCCTTTAAAACGTATATTATCACTTTGGCTATTCCAAACCACTCCCAGGGTCTTCTGTACTTCCGTCCGTTGCCAATCCAGATTTACTGTGACAGAACTGAGGCTTTTTATTGGTACGTCAGTGACAGCATCTTTCACAATGTTATAAAATTTGGTCAAATGGAAGCCACCTTTGAGTAAAATTGACCTTAGCAACAGGACAACCGCTTGCACCTCCTTCGCAGTTGACACGCTTATCAAACAATCATCCACGTAGAAGGCTCTTTTAGCATCTCCGCCGTAAAGTGGCCATCGACATCAAGGTCATCTTTTATCGTATGCTTCAGAGCAAGCTGCCCCAAGGGGGTGCGCCGTCATTCTGTAGGCCGTAGGACCTTGAAGTACATCGCTTTTAGACCACCATAGGAAGCTTGGGCCATCTCGATCATCAGGAGGCACCTTGACTTGATGAAACATGGCTTCAATATCAGCTACAAATGCATACAGATTTTCATGAAACCAAAGAAGCACGTCACATAGGTTGTTTACTAAGTTTGATCCAGTAAGCAGCTGGGAAGTCAAGGAGACACTCCGATATTTGGCAGCGCAATCAAAAGCTACCCTAACCTTAGTGGGTTTCTTAGACCTTGTTTTCAGCGAGTCCTGAATGATTGCTACGTGGTCCAGGTGTGTAGATTTGAACAATGGATGATACGGTGGGTACCAGATAGCAGATCGCTGCTTTTTTCATTCAGGAATCAGAACGAGTTCAGCTTGTCCACTAGTTATGTACTTTTACATCTCTGACACATAAGCTGATAAAGCACCTTGTCACGCATAAGACACCTTTTCAGGTCGTGAAGTCTGTGACAGGCGAGCTCTCTGCCGTTTAGAAGACTCGACTGGCCATTCCTCCAAGGTAGGGCTATCTGATAGTGGCCATCAACTAACGTTAGTTACCTTCTCATATACTCAAGGGCATCGCGATCTTTAACATACATAGCACGTTGGATAAATTAGGCTTCAATGAATTCAAAATTAAACATCCTCTCTAGATGAAGCGACACCGATGCATCACTAGAAAAGTGGTGTGCTGAATTTGCGGCTGTGCCCGTACGACCTTCCTTCTGTGTTGACCATAGCAACATCCAGCCCAGGGGTTCATGCACAACGTACGGGTCTTCACTTTGGCCAAACCTCAGATCCAGGAACCAGTGGGCCATTGACACGTCACATCTAATCAGCACGGAGACCGTTACTTCTGGAATCACAGGCAACGGCACAACACTTAAGTGTGGCCAGGCTCGCAGTTGCCTGCTTGTGGGTACAAAACAAGACAGCCTAGGTAGATATTGCACAGATCAAGCTCGATTAACCGTAAGGCTTTCATTTGCATCTAAGTCTTCTTTATCAAATGATAAAACACTGACCTGGACTTTAGTATCATCAGTCAGTGTATTCAAGGTGATCTCATCGGGCTGACCTCTGATACCAACTCTTTTAAATAAGGTACTCTCGACTAATGTGGCATCCAATCAATTGTCGAGGAAGGCAAAGGTCGTTACCGTACCTGAAGGCCCTTCAATTCGGACAGGTTCTACTCCAAGTGCTACCTTCAGTTTGTTGGGGAAAGCTGTTGCATGGTGCACCTCACTTTCAGTTTTCGTTAGCGGTGAATTTCAGTTTTGAGTTTCATTTTCTCGATGTTGTAAAGGATGATGCCGTTGATACCATCCATTTACACCACAAACGTGTCTTGTCCTACATTCTTTTGAGCGGTGATTCAGCTTCTGACACAGAAAACAACTTCAGTTCTTTGACAGCTTCGTGGCGACCGTCAACCGCCCAACCCGTGAAACCACTTGTCCCCGTCCTCCTGTCCCAGCCTGATTAACACTGACTAACTAGAACCAACTTCTTTTGTGTTCCTAACCACGGCGAAGTAGTGTTAATCTTTTATCCAATTACATAGCCCTTTCAGTAAGCTTTGATCAATAAAATTGTAACTCGTCACTTAATTTTATATAATTGTACCAGCCAAAGAGAAGAATTTATCGAAAACAGTTTGTTCGCTGAAACTTTGTTTTTCATGAACATTTAGTGAACCGAATCCTGGGTGCTGGTCAGTATAGTATGCCGATTCGCACTTGACATACCGCACTTAAGGAACATTCCCGTTAATCGGAGAGATACGGTCCGGTACATAGACATTTACGGTGTATATTCTGTGTTTATCAGGTTCGAGTTGAGTCGTGAGAGTAGGAATGCTTGGCTGAGACTTGCTTTTCGATAAATTAGGGATCACATAGTGAACCCTCGTGTTGGCAGCATCCACTTTCTTATTTGCAAACCTTGTCAAGTCAGTAAAGGATGGTTCCCGACCATGGCACAAAAGGGTAGTTGCTATCTCAAACCACTCAGACTGCATCGGCGTAGGCAATCACCGCACAATATCCTCTAACGTGCGACATGAATTCATGTCAGATTCATAATGTAGTTGTCGCAAAGTGGTGGCGCACATTTTCATTTTCTCAGCCAGATCCGTTAGGCCCTTTGCATTGTCTTGCTTGAGACTACAACCTACAGTCAGTGCTCCAATATAACAACAGACATTAACGTGTGGCTGACCAAAGTGGCGTTGAGGGAGGCTGATGCCCTCGTTGTACCCCGACTCTGGTTCTAGTACTGTGCATCACTTTATCGCGTCCAGTGCCTCCCCATCACAGGACTGGATGAGATACGAGAGTATATTGGCAGTCATCCGTATATCCATCAACGCTTAACACAACACTTCGGATGAATCCCCAATAGTCTATGGGGTTACCATTAAATTTCTTTCAATCCTTCTTGAGAAATCTCATACAACTTCTGAAAAGGTTTTCGAGCCAACTTATCGATCTCGATTCACTGTGATGTTCAGAACGTATCCTTAGGACGGGATCCGTTGGTATAACGCTGGGGGCTCGCTCTGGCAGGGAGTTTACGCTGCAGTGGACCAACCAATCAAGTGATAAAAATGACCAAAATATGGTAATATCAAAGAAAAGTCGTTACGGTAACGGATAGGTCCAAAAGATAGACGTACAAATTAAACGGAAGATACATCAGTAAAATCGAATCGACTCACGGATAAGTCAAGGTCCGCTGGAGTGAATAAACCACCACAAGGAAGAAAGCGCCAGAGATGAGAGCTGGAACATGACCGATGAATAATTCCACACGAGACGCCGGATGGTGAATTTTGAGCGTCGATAGATAGACAAGCTGATATGTGGAGTTAAAATATTTTGCCGGCCAATCGCTTTGCCGGCCCAAAAAGCCACACGAATGAAGAAGACAGAGATGATGCGCAGCAACTCCCGTTTATTCGTGTTGATGATTTGATTCGAAAAGTGATGGCGATGGTTTCAAACAAGTGTACAGATGAAGGTAACAAAACGATATGTATGAAATGTACCAAAATTAATTATGAAATATAACTATGAAGCGTGGACGCTACAACACACGACTGTACATCCAATCGCTTGCTACAACCTTGCTCAATAGCACAGCACTGGGGTCTCACGGGACTAGTTGAGGAATGGGGTAGTGAGCTCAGCAGTGGTTTCCCTGCTGAATGGTCTGGTACTACACTGTTTGCCTGTTCGTTCAAAATTTTACGTCTTCCTCCTATTCAGTTCACCATTGTCACATCTTATCCTTCAAGGTCATTTGCAATTCTAGCTGCTGAATATGAACTCGGGCAAATTTCAGTTCGCGTCCATCGGCAGATGTGCTCACTGAACCGTATTTGCTCGAAACTTCATCCTGCAATTCACTGACAGACATATTCCGTTCGCAAATTGGTTAACTGTAGAATCTGTCAGGATTCACAGCTATACGCAGTCCATCGGAGCGGTTGTAAACCTCTTGATTCGGGGCGGAACAAGACGGAATTTCGAAGGTTCACTCAGTTAAAACTAGTTCTGTACAGAAACTAGCAACGATTAACAAAGTATACAACTTACAACCAAGTGAACTTCGTGCATGGAATTCAACCGCCAGCAAATATCGACCAATAACACGGTAGCGTAAACAGTTCAATGCAGCGGTACAAAAACAAAGAGCGAGTTCATGGGGAAGTTCGTAATGTTGATGCAGAGTTGATTACGTGTAATAATGCAAGAAACGTTCGGCTAGTAATTAATGTAGTCAACACATGGAGATATATGTATAGGACCTACAGTACGATAGTTTGACCAATGGGGTATAGGTATGAGGATCAGTTAAGATTGGCATTGCGCACACCATCTGTTGTGGACGAGTAGCCGAGAAGTAGCGTCGCCGCTCGGGGTGTGGCGGTTCCGTGATTTTATCCCACAAGCATCATTTTGCTATCTAATTCTTCGTTTCAGTTGGAGAGATCCGAACACAACTTCTATTGTTTATGGCAAGAATCATCAACGACTGTCATCCAGTTTTGATCCGAACCAGTTGCCCAGCGGTTTCAAAATTTATATACGTTCGGCGCTCACAGACGCCACTGCCTCAGATCCATCCTATCAACAGCTAGCTAGCAAACTAAACGGTGATCAAACAACCACTAGACGTTCGGGATTGACAGCCACAATCCCTGATCCTCATCCCACTCTTTATATCCACCGGTTTCTCGCACTCTGTGTGGCAAAGCTGTTTTTTTCTGAAAATTTACTTACTGTGCGTATATCATCCCATTTGTGGCGACTATTAGAAATAGTATGTTTGATATTTGTATTTGACTGTATATTTTTGATGACTGGTTCTTTGCCTTCTTTCCAGTGATTTCAGCGTTGGTGCATATGTTCGAGGCTAGAGTGTCGAATCATTCAGTCAATTTGTTTCACTTGATATGCAGCCATTTTCTGTCGACCTGAAATGCAGACGTTGAAAACAGGCTTTAACACCGCTCTTGGGGTTACGGACAGCACCAAGAACAGGGTGAAAAATACTTTTCCGACAAAATCTTAAGTGACTGGGAATCTGGCAACACTTTGCACCGGTCTCTAGAAGAGCAACCAACAACCTCTAATGACAGGTTGCTCCAGTGGCTGGCAACACTGTGACAAATGAACTGTTACCTAAGAAAAGTCCGAAGTTGAAGCTTGCAGAACTTCTTGTCGTGACCCGTTCGATGGTCATCGGCTGCTGGGGCAAGGGCTTGTTACACAAGTCCTACGCTGAAGAAAGCCCGTAAAGATTAAACCACCGCAGAGTCCTCGAATCTCAACTGGACGGAGATGAACAAGTTGAAGTCCATGCTGCTCAAAAAAATGCCGTAAAGCCGTGGCCATTTTGTTGGTTACTCGCTGGAAACGTTCTATGACTAGCAAAACTCTATTCAAGCTAATATGGACGACTTGATTAGCAAACTTAGACAGTGGTCTTACGTAAACCCCGTGGAGCCCTTGAAAGAAGTGTCTGTTTGTGTTTACTTCACCACCCCGAGTTCTAACTCTTTAACAGCTATATGGTGGTGATAAAAGAAGGATAAAAAGAGCGTCGGCCAAATCTCTGGGCCTTTTTTGGGGTCAAGGCTTGCTATACCTATTACACTTTGTGCACCATGTTTTATGAATTGGTTCCCGCAGTCTCCCCCGAGTGACATGCGTGCACCACTGCCGTCGGTTAGAGGAATACTCCAATCATCCGACCAGCACTTAATAATGCGTGAGGATCACAAATATTGTACATTTTTAGGTCATCGGCATAAAAGACAACGTTGCTAGGTACAGGGTCAGAAGTTTCATTGATCAAGATCAGAAGCAGTAACGGGCCGAGTGCAGATCCTTGAAGAACTCCAGCGGAGATTAAGGAGGGGAAAGATAGGTCCTATTCCAATGAAGGATGTAGTCCCGTGGAACACCTCTCCTTGAACGCCAGAGGATTCTGGTTTATGTATAAAAAAACTCTTATGAGACATTGTTGAAGGCTTTGGTGAAATCGAAGGAGAGAACATCTTTGGTGTGGCCATTGACTTTGGCCTCTGTCAGACTTTCCATAAAGATTAAAATATCGGCTACGCATGATCGGTCGAGGAGAAGGCTAAGCTGAGTAAATGGGAAGAGTCTATTTGAAAAGATTAACTGGCAGAAGAGTGTTGATCGCCCGCCCGAAATATTGGTATGATAACGGCCTCTTTCCATGCCCCCGGAAGAACGCCGGTCCCAAGTATCTATTTGAACAGATTATGGAAGAGCACTACAAAACCAGAGGCCGATTCTTTGAGGACCCGAGGATGGATCGCGTCCAGTCTCGTTGCACAATACGGATTGATCTTAAGCAAAATACCCTAAATGTTGAGCATAGAGGAGTCAGCCGTCGAGGGTGTGCACTGAAACTTTCTCCATTTTATAATATCCGTCCTGGAGCTAAAAGCGCAACTCGCCCGCACGCCGCACTAGTTTAACTTGTTTCTCTGTACGTTTCATTTTCTAGGGTAAATATAAATATACGGGGGTTAACCCGCTGAGTTTGGCTTTCCGTTGCCGATCGATTTTCGATAGTGAGTGATGACTGGGTATTGCTCCGTTGGATTGGTCTCAACACAATCAAGTGTCTCCCGATATTCTTAGAACAGCGATAAAAAGTCATTTTGGTCTTTTTGAGTTTCTCCAAATGCCGCTTGTTCTGTGAAGGCTGTCCAAACTTTTTTTTACATTTTATATACCAGGTACCCGCTGTTTTTATTTATTTACGTCTATCTTAGTTATGTATTAATTGGCAGTCGAGATCATTGCGAATACAAGCAGCATCCACGTTTATTGTCCTCACGTTTTGTCCAATTCGGAATTACCAATGATTCTTTCAAGTGTGTCCTCGGTGTCACTTGGCCGAAATTTTTGGGAAATACCATCGATCTCAAGGGTTTTCGACCGCTGAACACAAAGACCAATGCATTGCAAGGTTTTTCTCTTCCAAATTTCGCTGAAAACTTTGGCGTCTCGCTGTTATGACCAACTACCATCGTTTTATATCAAACTGTTCCCATATTTCGCAACCACCAACCGATCTTCTACTAAGATTGTAGAGGGAAATTGTCTTCATTTGCCAACTATTGTGCACGTTCACTTTCAGCAAGCAAACATTTGGTAAACCCGTTGCCTCATCGCATTTTAATACTGACAACCAAAAAGGTTATTGTTTTTCCTAACCGATGCTTCGGCGAACGCAGATGTTGGAGTTTTTCAACAGCTTGTCAACAAAGAATCACAACTTCTCTCCTTTTTCTGTCAGAAGCTCTGGTCGGCCCAAGTTAGTTACAACACATTCGACGGGGAACTACGTATCAGTGTGATACCTCTGGTAGTTTTTAGAAGGTCGAGTTTCCACTTTTCTAACCGACCATAAATCACTTAAAATATGCGTTCGATCTCTTGTTGCATAAACATTCTCCCATTAAATCCGTCACCTTGATTTCATTGCACACTTTACGATAGACATTCGTCACAGTCCAGGGTCTGTCAGTGTCATCGCAGACGTTTTCTGTACACTACTCATCGGTGCGATTTTGACTTTGTCTTACATAAGCATAAAGAAACCGGCAAAGCCATAGTCAAACGACGAAGAGCTACCTCCTCCGGAAACGCTCCCATCTATCCGGTTGTCCGAAGTTACCCCTTCCCATCTTGATTCCAGCTTTGTGTGCAACGTATCTACATCTAATCTTCGACCAGTTGTTTCACTGACTTGCTATAGACCCTTGTTCGACCTTCTTCATTCCCTCCCACATCCATGAGCACGCGCCATCCTCAAACTCATTTTTCAACATTAGGTTTGGCTCAGTATGGAGCGATATATAAGCGCTAGGGCCAAATTCATTCTACGTTGTCAGCTTATCAAAATCCGTAATCATTTTGTCGCATCACTCCGCCGTTTCTCCACAACAACTTCTTGTTTCTCATACATTCAGTTAAGTAGTATTAGCCATCATTCGCCATCCATTGGGAAGGCACGTCTATTCGCTCATGCCCATCGGTTCACTCACTGGCCGGTGGCCATTCCCACACCGGACATCACGAGTAAGACTGTTGCCAGGGCTTTTCTCCCCAACTGGGTGGCTAGTTTTGGTGTACTTTTTGTGAAGGCGCGCAGTTTTAGTGCCATGTCTTCCAGTTTTTCATGTATATGCTTGGTTGTGAACATATCAAAACGACTGCACATCACCCTTTCTCAGACGGTTTAGTGGAGCCTGTCAGTCGGCAACTGAAGGCAGCATTAATCCCTAGAACAAAAGTGAAGGGAATGCCTCCAACGTACTCTGTTAAATGTCAGACCAGCCGTAAAAGAAGATCGTGGAATCACTCCAACAGAACCAGTGCATGGATCAATTCTGAGATAGCCCGGTGAATTTTTTCCGGAGTCATCATCCAGTTAACCCATTGAGCTATGTTCAAAACTTTCGGAAGCCCATGAAGAATTTCTATTCAATCATCAAGCAAAGAAATATATGGCCCAGTAGTACTCTCCATGATTTGCAGGCATGCATGCCTATGATTGTTCTACGTGATTCAGTAAAACGATTACGGCGGCCTCCCTACTTCAGACCAATCAGTGTAGTATCACACCAAAAAAGTATTTATCGCTTTTCGGGCTGGAACTTGTGATGCCATCCACCTTAACCGTATGAAGATTCAATGGTTCAATGGGTTGTAAACGGAAATAAGAAACTGGAGCTTTTGAGGATTCCGTATCTCGATGCGTAGAATCTCAAGGTCTTCAACAACGGGCTGAAATGGGGGAAAAGAAATGCAATATCTGAAATAATGCAATAGATGTTGGTCAAGGCCAGCCTTGAACATTGCTATAGAGTCGGCAGAAACAACATGGTCTGATAGATCATTGTAAGTCCTGCAAACGCGCAATGAGGAAAAGCTACCTCTGCATTCAAGTCTGCTACGTTAGACCTCTAGTTTTAGGGGGTGGCTCCTCAGTGTCACGTTACTACCCTTGTTGAGCATCAGGTGGCAAGGATGTTCCGAGGACTGCATAATCAAAAAGGTTAATACCAAGTCACCTCTAAGCCGACGCTACTCTAAGGAGTACATGTTCAAAGATTTAAGCCTTTTCTCATATGGTCTAGTTTTCAGGTCCCGGACTGCCTTAGTGGCTCGTCGTTGTACCGTTTCCAGGAGTAACTTGTTCTTTTGGAGATGCGGTGGCTAGATTACAGTTCCATTCTCCAGATGCGGTCGAAAGAAACTGTTATAAAGAAGCTGGAAACAATTAGAGTTGAACTGGCCAAAGAGGCGTTTCAATAACGCCAGGATGTTGCCGGCTTTTTTGTATTTGTTTCAACGTTCACAAAGCTCGAGAGAGTGTGCGAAACAGTGCATCCTAGGTCTTCCTCAATAAGAACCGTCTGGAGCGGATATCCGTCGAGGTGATAAGTGGTTTTCATCGAACCGCGAATGTGCATAACTTTGCACTTACCAGCAGTAAGTCCGAGTGGGTTCACTCGAGACCAATTGAAAAGAACGTCGAGGTCTTTCTGTAGGATGATAGAATCATCGGTTGTGTCGACGACTCGCCAAATTTTGACGTCGTCCACAAACAGTAGAAGCGGAAAGGTGATTGAGAATGGGAGATCGTTGAGGAATACCAAAAATAGGAGCGGGCCAAGAATTGAACCTTGTGGTACTTCACTGAGGTTAGGCCTGCAGGTAAAGAAATCACCATTAACGCGCACCCTGTACAGACGGTTAGCAAGATACGATACAAGCTACTGGAGAAGATTGCCTAGAACTCCATAATGGGAAATCTTGCCAATCAAAACAGAATGATCCACGCGGTCGAATGCCTTAGCAAAGTCGAGATATACAAAGTCTATTCCATTACCCTGATCAACTGCTTTCGTCCACTGGTCGGTGGCTATCGGCAGATTTGTGGTACACAAACGACCCTTGCGAAATCCGTGTTGCACATTGGCGAAAAACTCACGAGAGGTGAGATACTTATAAAGCGAGTCGTATACAAGGGACTCTAAAATTTTTGAGACGCTTAACAGCAACGCAATTGATCTGTAGTCACTGGGGCAATTTTGCCTACCACCCTTGAAAACGGTTGCAATGCTCGCAAGTTTCCAACTGTTGGGTACTGTTCCCTGGGAGACGGATTGTGTAAACAGCAAGCGAAGTGGGTCAACAAGCTGTTCCGCTGCCTCGCGCAAGGCCTTGGGTGGTATACCGTCGAGGCCAGGAGAGTTGTCCCTAAGGCACCTGAGTTCAGCTAACACCGCTGTGGAGGAAGTATTCACAGTGTAAGTGCCATCGATTTCAGTGTCAAGTCTAACCTGAGGAACTGATGGTGACTGCGCAAAAACACTGTTGTAAAACTCAGCAAGGAAATCAGCGGTCTCCGTGTCAGAGCTAGTAAGGCCTGATTGGTCCAAGAGTTGTGAAACTTCGGCTTTTGCCTTGCGAGTTGATGCTACAAATCGGAAGAGGCTATTTGGATCAGCAATAGGGCGTTCTGTAAGACGTTGTTGGTAATGAAGACGGTTACGTCGAGTTAGCGATATATACCGATTCCTTAGGGCAGCGTATAATTTTTGGTCAGCTTCAGATCCTGTTAATCGATAGCACGTCCAGGCTTACCGCTTCCTCAGAATGAGTTTAAGTGTACTAGATGTTTATTCCGTTTGGAGCTTGATAATGGTGTAGATTCACCCACGGCTTCAGAAACGATTGTAGTAAGCTTCTCACAGAGATCATCTACAGAGTGGAGTGGGGTATAGTTCGCCCATGACTGCATTTCCAAATAGCCACGGAGTTTCCCCACGTCAATTTTCCGGAAGATTCTTCGATTGCTGGTCATTGAGCTGATCAGATTCGTACTACAAATAAAGTCAAATAAGGCGACTGCGTGATTACTTAGCCCGAGTTGTGCGGTGATTGTATTGCTGTCTACCATCAGCTCTTCGTTAGTGAATAAGTAATCCAGTCGCGACGGATTATGGCCGGTACGCCACCGTGTGAAACCAGATATGTGCTCCGTAAAACCTAATGCTCCGACTGTGCGGAATAATCTTGCACAGACAGAATTTTCAGTGCCTGTGTACGAGCAGGCCGTGAAGTTGATTTCGGGTAAGTTGAAATCGCCCATTAAAAGAATGTTGGAAAATCCTAGAGTAGGTAAAACTTTCAATCCAGATAATAAGAGTTCGTCTTCAGAATTATTTGAGGATGGAGGACAATTGAGGACCCCTACTAGCCAGCGTTCTGGTCCACTTAAGTGAATCGAGCACCAGACCGTTTCTTGAACCGCGGCGAATACTGGATTGTTAAAAAGGAAGGCTTGAAGAGAAATGTGGATGTAGGGTCGTTCCCCCTTCTCTACCTTCAGCTCTACCAGCACGGTAGATAACCATATCCTCTAAAGCGATTTCAGAATCCAGGTAGGAAGCGCTCAGCCACGATTCCGTTATGGCAACAATCCGGGGCCTTGTGGTGGAACAAATTTTGCAAAGCTCTGGCAATTTATTCACTAAGCTAAGCGCACTTGTGTACATGCATTTCACAGAGTTAATAGTAAACGAATGAGCGTTCTCCGGTGATTATTAATGGGGGGTTCATTCAAAATGCAATGCTGGTGGAGGTCCCCGACTCCACAGGAGCCGACTTAGTGAGTTTTTGATGTCATTAAGTACTTGATGGGAGCCAACAGACGACCAGCACGCGTGCGGCGATTGGCCTTTAGTAAATCTCGTTCCCTTTAGAACGATCGGGGTGAAACGAAATCCCGCCAGGGATAAGACGACGCCGGTGGTGGAACCGCTCCAGTATATGCGATGCCATCTCATGCGAGGCGACAGTAATTTTGAGGAGTCGTGGACGGGATTCATCCAACTCCAGCTTGGGCCGCAGGATTCGAAGGGTAAGGTGAACCTGGACGTTCGTAAGTTCAAGGGCAGTTGACAGGAATCGCCACTGACTCTTGTCATGCTCCGGGTTGTTGTTGGTGGAATTGCGGAAACCCCCAATAATGACACTGCAAGATCGGTCAGAGGTTCCTTCTGAGTGAGTTTTTGCCTCCTAAGTTCAGCCTATGGGATATCAGGGTATACCCGGCCCCCGGAGTCATCGAGCAGTTTATATGCCGCGAGGAGAACGTCTTCTGTCAAATTAGATGACGAAAGCACGACTCCTGCCGGCCGAGGTTTGTCAACATGTGGCGAATCTAATTTCCTCGTCAACCTCGTGATGGAATTTGGCACGCTTGAATTTATGCCCATCTTAGTGCATAGATTAATCCAGAGTTCACGATTATGTGCGTCTCGCAGCTTTAAGCAACTGGCAGCACGTTCAGGAAGGTTCTGAACAACAACAGAATCTTCCCAAGCAGATGAGCTCAACCGTTTAGGAGCGTCTGTAATGGTGCCCTTAGAGAAATTCGCTGAAATTACGCCGTTATTAACGTAGCTTTCCCGAGCAGCAACATCGGGCTTCTTGAGTAGTACCGAGCGAAGAACCTCGGAATTCGGTCGCTTTTGCCTACACACTGTTGCCGGGTTGACGGTAGTAATGGGCGTGTGCGTTTTTGGAGCAACCGGTAACTTTCTTTGACAGCGTTCCTGAGGCAACTTACACATAGGATGCTGTGCCTGTACAACTTGCACTACATACCTAGCTGGCTACAGCCCCTGGCTCAGGAGATGTCACATCCACTGGTAAGGTGCCTGTTTCAGAACTAGGGGCCTGCCTAGCGGTTCTACAACAGAGGCAAACAAGGTGGACACAGTCTAGCTGTGTTGCTGTTGTTAACATTTTGTAAACCTCGTTCGACATGCCTAGACACGAAGTGTGAAACCATGCGTCGCAGAGCAAACACTGCATGGCGTGGTACTCGCGCGGACAATATATACACAAGATCCACAGCTAGATCTTTTCACCCTCTCCGGGGCGACTACGCGAATAAGAATAGGTTAATTTGAAATTCTCGAAATCTTTAGGTTACGGACACAGTCAAAAATCAATAAAACAATGCGGAGAAAAATTCGAACTCACAATATTCAAACCTCGCGCCTAAGTGGATGGCGATAGTTCATCAAGTCAGTTTACAATAAACTTTCCACTTTCAATCCCCTGGAAGTTCCTGCAACCCCAGCGTCTGCCCCACCCATCTCTCAACAACCACTCACAGACTCTAACTCTTACCCGCCAGAAGTAACCACGTGCACCCGTGGACATTAATCTGTCCGCTCCTTTCTTTTAAACTGTTTCAGCGTCAATTACTGTGTCTCCTGTCCGGGCATCAACGCCCGCATTAGGTCATTTGGGAGGGAAATACTGCGGGTTTCAGTTGTTTTTTGCTTCATTTTGCTAATTTTCCGTAACTGTTGCACTAGACTGCACTTTAAACCTTCTTCGAGCCTCAGAAAGACAGGGCTACAACATGACGATTGTGCGCAACGTGTAGCAGAAACTAGCCAGCCCGCACAGAATGAATTTGAATCGCGTAACAGGGCGTACTGCTGTGTCGTTGATGCCGTTTTAGTTTTCGCTTATGTAAGTCATGTCATGGCTTGCTGGGCCCCTGGCTCATGCTTCTCTGTGTTGGTTCCTTTGACAGGACTGTTGCTAGAATACCGATTTTGAGAGAAGGCTGCCCCCCGATGTAACGATCCACGCCAGATTATTAAGTAACAAACAGCTCAAAAACGAAACACGACTTAAAAGCAAGACCGGATCCAACAATTTCTACGGTACTGTTAAAGCAATGCATTACTAATTACGAAGAGCAAACCTCAGCCATTCGCAACGACAGTCTCTTCCTACAAAACCAATACACTCTTAACAGGACCAGCAAAGTCAGATGTGGTTGTCACACCAATAGGCCGGGTTGTAATATTCCAGGAAGTCCATCACGGGAACAACACACACTATGTCCAGCGTTTGTCAATCGAAGCAAACAAGGTCTGTTTTGCAAAAGAAAGAAGTCACATGTCAACGGGAAACGTGTATAAACAACAACAGATACCGAGAGATTCAATTCACATCGTGTCCTTGTTCATATATATTGGCCCCACGGTCCGGAAACAAACCATCGATCAAAATTCGTCCCACATTCACTGACCGCTAACCTCAAGGCATGGTTGGTCATCTTCTTCGACCTGGTACACAGACACGGCCAGCCCGCTTGTTCGAGGACCTGAAAGAAAGCGGAAGGAAGTATGGGTGGTCAAACAAAATAACGGCACATTGCATGCTAATACACTGCTCCCTCCCATCAAAAGCACTGGCCGCTGTGTCTCTGACTGTCCTCCCCCTGGTGGTGCAGAGTACCCTTCCGCTGCTTCCATCTTAATTCCACTAATCGACCGATCTCATCCTGCAGTATCTAGTTTCAACCAATTGAAGTGTACTACTCTTAACCCAGACCAGTTGTCGTTGGTTTCGTATATAGTACAGGTGAATTCGGAAACAATCTCCTGCACAATACATGGTCCTTTCCCTCTTGACATTCCAGCTCCGGCGCTTCGCACGTAATCATATTTTATCACCAGACTGTAGGGTGCTCCCATATGCCTTTCTATCATGGTGATCCTTCTGTCTCCGCCGGGTAGCTCGCAAATGTCCCGTGCTAACGTGTATGCTTTTGTCAATCTGTAACGTAGCTGAGTGCAATAGTCCGAGGTTGGTGGGCTGCCCGGCGGCAATCTTGGTACAAGCAAATCGGATGGCAGCCACATCTCTCTTCCAGTCAGCAGGTAATGTGGTGATTGTGCGACAGAAGAATGGACGTTAGCACGATTTGCAAACAAGCATTGAAATACGGCTTTGTCCCAGTACTTGGTGTTTTCTGAACTTACAAACGGTTTTGAGAGGGACTTCAACATGAGGTTGTCACGTTCCACAGCACCATTAACGTGTGAATGATAGGCGATCGTTCTTGTGTCCCCTATGCCCAGTATTCTACACGGTTCATACACCAATGTACTCTCAAAGTTAATCCTCTGTAAGAGTGCAATTGAGTCGGGGCACTTCAACACCAGATTCAATGATAAAAAATGAATTTTGCTGTCGTTCCGCCATTTACCCATGACACTGGCACAGTTTCGCACCGATTGGCGGAATGGTATATCATCACGATGGTGTACCTATTTCCCAGGCTGGTCTTCGGTAGAGGTCCAACGACGTCAACTTCTACTATCCCATTCGGTTACTTCATCAGCATACTCTGTAACGGTGCGCACCGCTGTCTCTTAGGGCTTTTAATTTGTGCACACAGGCTACAATTAGTGCATACACTCCTGACGTCCCTTCGTTTGTGAGGCCACCATAAAAACTGCCTTGCGACTGCTTCCAACTTGTTCTGTCCCGCACGTCCCAAATTCTCATGAAGTTCCTCCAAACCCATATCAACCGCTGATAAGGGGACTACAATCGGGGCATCGTGTTCGGGGCCGTACTACTAACAAAAAACATCACCGGCGATGTGGAGATGGCACCACGAGGACCACGAAAGACACACCACCCAACTACATCCTGCCATCTCATCGGTGGTCGAGCGTTGACCGCCTTCTTTTATTCGTGTTTACGTGGTCTGCAATTCATCATCGTTGCCTCGGATGATTGTCCACCGATGACCCTCCTCCGATCCGACGGTAATCATCAGCACATAACCAGTCGAGCATGATGGGCAAACTCCGTGACCACGATTCGGTCTTCTAGACAATGCATCAAGGTTTCCAAGGCGTAATCCAGACCTGTGTTTACATTCAAAGTCACACTTGTGAACATTCTTGCCTGCGGGCAACTTGTCCCCTTGGATCTCTTAACTTTCTCAACCAATGAAGAGATGAGTGATCCGTTCAAATCAAGACACGCCTTCCTAGGAGATAATGACGGAAGCGTTTGATAAAATGCACCAAGGCGAGCATTTTTTTTCTATCAGCACGATATTTCCTCTTGCTTTTGTTGGAGCTTCTGTGTCCGTAAGCACTGACACGCTCTACATGGTTGTCTAACTGAGGCAGTACAGCCCTTATGGCAGCTTCACTACCGTCAGTGTCTAGGATGATCATGTTTGCACCTGCCTTAACATCCAAAAGCGCTAGAATAGGGGCAGTACACAACACACCCTTCAGCCGATCAAACGACTGTTGGCACTCCTCAGACCACTCGAAAAAAGTTCTTTCCCGTCAGCGTCTTTAAGGGTTTGGCAACGTCAGAAAATCCAGGAACGAACCATCAATAATACGAGGCCAACCCTAGGAAACTGCGGATATCGTCAGCATCCATAGGAGTTGACCATTCATTCAACTTATGCATATTTTTGGGATCACAACCTACACCAGCCCCGGAGATGATGTGTCATTAGTATTTCACTTCAATCCAAGTAAAAGAACATTCCAGTGCATTCAACTTCAATCTAGACTTATCCAGTTTGGAAAGGACACTGGACAAGTTGTACAGATATTAAGTAATAGATCGTCCGTAGACGATCACATCATTCGGGTAGACCAGACATTGTTTAGGAGTTAGATCACGCAGTACCTGTTGCACCAACTTCTGGAAAGAGGCCGGTGCATTCGCCAATCCGAATGGCATGGTCTCGAACTCATACAGACTAGATGATATCGAACTGCGGTTTTCATGCGACCATTAAGCTCTACTTTCACTTGCCAGTAACCAGACGCCAAATCGAGGGTGCTAAACCACACGGCCCCCGAAACGGAATCAACAGTTTCGCCGGTCCGTGGTAGTGAAAACGAATCTTTTTTAACCACCGCATTTAACCGAAGATAATCAACACATAATCATAAAAAACATCCTTTAACCCAACTAACACTGCCGGAGACTCCCACGAGGATGTTGACGGTCGGATAACACCTCTCCTCAATATCTCCACCAACGATCTTTCCACCTGCTCCTGAAAATGGACCGGTAAGCGACGAGCCACTTGCCGAATCGGGCGTGCCTCACCTGCGTCATTGCTATGTCGCACAACATGAGTGCGCTCAGGCGGTTGCCATTCCCGTAAGAATGTCGCCCGGTGCTTCTCTTTACATCCCGTACTTTGTGCGTTATATGCGCCGGAATGTGAGAAACAATGTCCTTGATAAAGGTCTGCCACTTGGACTCGAGGTGCACCCTCCCACTGGCTGGATGCTGTCTCTTAAAAAACCCCACAAAACCCGACAATGTTGGTATGCAGGTCTAAAAGATAAATGCTCACTAAACATGCGCACCGCATGGCTAGGTAGGTCCAGGACACACCTGGTGGCGACTACATAATCACTCCACAAAATAACATGGAACGATAATTCTAGGACAACTAGGAATCTCAACGTAAAAGCCCACTTCTGTATCTGCACAATTTCGCGGACACATGCCATGATGCGTAATGGTTGTCAATTAACAGCTAAAACCTGGCTGATAGACCGTGCAATATCATCAAGCTGGTGGGCGGTATGTCTCTTGATTAAACAGATTTCATACAGACCCGGAATCCCGCATACAATCAAAGTCGCGACCACCAATTTGTATGTTCAAAGCAGGGCATAATGCAACATCCCTATTTTCATATTCAAAACAAGAGAAATACGCGACTGACACACCGCAGACTAATCGACATATGTATGCTTCCGAGCGCATAAAGGGCACCAACGAGCCAATTGTCCATGCCGGTCAAAGGTTACTCATTTCCGCCGGTAGGGCCGCCCGTTTATTAGAACTTCCGCTCTTGGCTGGCCTTGTGCACAATGACCGCCCCTTGCGTAAGCGCTTCTGAGTGCCATTTGACCATACAATCAGTTATCGGCGCGCCCTGCGTCACACAAGTGAAATGTTCATCAGCAGGCTCAATAAGTTCCGCCTGGTCCAACAATTCAGCTAGCTTCTCAGCCTCGGCCTAGTTTCTGGGAGGGCGGAGGAAAAATTCACGCTGGCACCAAGGCTGTCAAATTCCTCCCAAAAATCTCCCTAAAATACGGCCTACTCTCTGTTCTTGCGTATCTCCTACAAGCACAAGCCGCGCGAGTCTTTTCAACCGCTTTATATAATCTATTAATCTTTCCACAATGAGTTGGAGTCGTTCATGAAGCTCTTTGTGATACTCTACTGCAAGGCGAATATCCGCAATTCTTCGTCGTAGGAAGTGGAATAGGCTCTCATGGTCCTCAAGAGTGAGCATTGAGCCACGTACACGTGACAAGCTACATCCAAGCATGGTCAGAAAGCAATAAACTAGATGGTACGCACACCGTCAATGATATATTAAGGCATATTACTCATGTTTACACCGTCCCATATGGACCGTAGATAGAAACAACCACGTGATAACTTCAGGTGCAAAGGTTTATAGGAATGACATTCCGTCAACGGTTTTCTACTTGAGATGCTGACAAGGAAACAGACTGAACATATAATTCAGATATGTAACTAACCCACAAACATGGTGGCATAGCTCTGTATGGGATTTGCGTTGATACTTAATGTTAGATGCGATGCAAACGCAACGTGATCGGGAATTACAAATTCATTTATATCTCCCAAACCAAGTGAAATTGAGCGTTTCCGCAAGGCAGAATGTATTTCACCATGAAACTTCCGATGGAATTTTGATGAACATTTTCCATCATTGATGAGCTCATCACTTTATTTCTCTTGGTATTTTGTATCGTGGTTGTAGTTTACTTAGTTTGCACACTACACGTTAACATCTCGTAGCCTGATGACATTTAACTGCAGGAAAAATGTCTCTTGGTTAATGAGACTGTGGTGATCAACGATCCTGTGGCTTATCCAATGATCCCGACCGCAACCGCATGTGCCCGCTTGTTTGGTCCGTACCAGCGATTCTGTTTACGCCTGCTGTAGGAAGCCTAATGTGACCTCAGTCCCACTTTCTTCAAAAGTGCAACTTACCGCACGCAGCGAATGCCTGCCGTCTAACGACTCATCTACCATTTCATTTTCCAGGGCCGTTCAGCCCGGACCCATTCCAACGCTTTGCACGCGCTCAAAGTTTCAACGCATTTTTTGCTTGGCACGCTTTTAAGCGCTACCGGATTGGATCTAGCCCATCTCGCGCCTCTTTTCATTTTCCTCTTGGTTGTTGCCGTTGATCCCAGATTAGACTAAAGCTAACCATTTGTCACATTTCCAAACATCGACGGAAATATACGGCTAATTTCCTCACCCCGCTGCGTTCTTCTATTTCGATGCCTGTTGTTACTACGTTTTGATTGCTCTTCAGGAAGGACGTCCTAAATTGTTAGTGGACGAGGGAAAAACAAAAATTTTTGTCTACTACAAGACTGTGTCGATAAAACTGGATTTATTGCAGAACAATTTGAAAAGGTACACAAGAAAACAAATTACGTCACCTAGAATATGTAAAACCCTCAAAAATTGAACTAGAATAGTGTCCGTACAATGATGTGGACGACCAGGCATCACTCATCAATAGGGGGCGGTAAAACAGAGTTGAATTCAGCTGAACAAATTGGCGTTGGTTGGTTTGGAGCAGAACGACGGTTTGTGGATCAAAGAATGATGGAAAATTTGAGTTGCCGAAGGGGAAATATGGAAGAAAAATGTCTACTTCTGGCATTTAGATTTTTATGGAACTCCAACTGATTGACAGTGGTGTAAATGGTTGCAATTGCTGAAGTGAGAATAAAGATTACCAACCCAATCCTACTTAAGAAAGCTGACAAGCGTGGGGCCTTCATGAATGAAAACCGACCATGACCGGACCAAACACAGTAATCCCGAAAATTATCCGATACGCTTTAACGAATGCAATGGTCTTCCTTTTTATTGCAATAATTGGAAAAGCATTTATCTTCGCATATGCACAGAAAGTGGATACCCCGGTGAAAATGCGAGGAAGCCTCTCAGAGGAGAAAGATTTGTTTTATGAGGGAGATTCCTTACAACATCTCCAAGGACATTATATAAGTTTGCCTCGGTATCGCGTTATTCGGCGAATGTCACACACCCCGTATTTGCTGTCAGGCTGCACGCAAAGTCAGCCAAAATGTGGTTTTGCCTTTTGATATGCTGAACTTCTCAGCCTTGAAGCAATACTAGAAAAACACTTGCTTTGAATTCCCTGAGATTCAAGCTAAAATGCTTATTTCTTAATCACTTTCTCTGCAACAAAAGGAGAAGTGTGTTCCACCGACTAAAATCTAAACACAGATCATGGCTAACCGTACGCTGTAGTTTCCGGCCCTGCACCATCCACCCATGTTCCCGTGCTTATAATAGAAATTTTGATGCCGTTTCTGTTAACGGCAGGCTACGGACGAGCCCCCCAAGCACAAGACTGGTGTTAAGAGCACAGGGATCACCCAGAGACTGTCCTCTGTGTTAACGACTCCAAGGCTCACTAAGCGGTTCTGTCAAATATTATTACTCCTAATGACTCGCAGCAGATGAAACCTGTTAGGGTCACATATCCCGAATCAAAAGACATTTCGTTGACTTGTTTCATCAGGCATGTGTACCAGTGGCCACAACACAACCCACGCTACGTCCTTTAAAGTCTTGCCCTCAGCAGATGGAAGAGTTAAAGTTTCCATGGGTGAAGATTTGCAAACAGCCTCCCGAGAAGCGGAATTTGATGGGGACAAACGGGCTGCAATTTGCGGCGCCAAGAAGGCGTGTCGAGCGCTTACCAACCCTGCTTGTTGAGTGCTGGCCATGGTAGATTTCTGATTGCTATTCACACTCTTTTTGTTTCGAACTTTGTATGTGCTTAGACGTTTATTTAAACAAGTAGGGATACTGGCAACTTCCCCACGCACTCGAACGTATGACACCCTGCAGGCTCGACAATATACTCTTCGTTTACTGATTGCGTCATTCTTGACCGGTCGTTTTCGGTTCGTTTGGTCCTACAATTTTATCGTATCAAGCATAAATTGAGCATCAACGTCTCACCAGGATTATGGAATCGAATTCTCTAAATCCGTTATTGTTGTTGATGCGACGGAAGGTGTGGATACTGTATGTCAGCGCCACGACGAGGCATGGTCGTTGTCGCTTGGACTTAACTATCATTAACGACGGCCACCTGTTCAATAAAATGGCCACCAGACACAGTGACACAGTGGACACAGTGACCATACATTGTTCCCCCTTGATACTACCGGGTACTAGCTTGAAAGAATAATTTTAAAAACCCGCGCTTCGAAATTTCAGTCAAGCTTATTCCTTCGGCCTGAAAAGCTACTTCGGACCACTCCTTCCTGAATAGGATTATGTGGGCCAGAACTAACATGCATTTCGAAGCGCAATTCAGAATGCAAACGATTTATTTGTGCCACACAAACTGTGCACTTACTCTTATCGTTTACCTTTTCCGTGCATAATACGTCATCTTCCTGATGACCGTTCCAATTTATTCGCAAAGTGTAGACTGACAGCGAAACTGAGGGACCCAAATACTTTTCACGTTGTTCGAAATAGGTGAAGGCAGGGAATCTGCGAACACACTAAACTCGTGCAAGTAATGGTCCTCTGTAGCGATTGTACTTCATATTCGAACATTGTGTACTATTGCTGTTTTACGGCGCAAATAATTGCGTTGTGCAGCTACCAATTACATTACGAGTTAGTTGACCAACGTCCTGCTTTATCACTACTGCATAGAAACTAGCTCTGGGTTTGAGTTAAGTACATATCGGCTTACTATTACGTATTTCAAACTACCACAACTTCCAAAATGTTCGTATGAGCAAATACGTTTTATCCAAGCACATGCGTCTACCAAGAACAGGCTTTCACCTCTTTCTCTGTGACTGCCTGACAGCTAGACGTCTTCGGCCCCCTCTTTCTGCTAATCAGTAGCCTACGAAGTTGCACTACCGAACTGGCACCCTACTGTACCAATTCAGGGCTTTTTTAAATAGCTTCTTGTCGCTGGGTTCCCGGTACTGGAGGTTGACGACCCTTTGCTCAAGGTTAACTCATATATTGCGATGGGCCCTGAAAAATCCACTTCGGATCCTCAGAGAAGCAGCTGTTGGGTTGCAGAACCCCTTTATAAGCTTCCCGTGCAAACGCTGCAGACTGAGACACTAGTTAGTGCATGGAAAGGAGCCAGGGATCCGCCAATTTTCAAGGCGGTGACCGGTACTCCCCGGCTAGCTATGGGTCAGTCATCCTTACTAACATTCCAGCCTTATTGGCATACCGCTTATTAAAGCACGCCTTCCTCAATCACTAGCCACTAAACAACCCTCCTCCCTGTACCCATAATGGCTTGCCTCGTACGAATGTGCTTATCTTCAGGGATATTCTGACCAAGGCAAAAGACAATGACCTAATCTGAGATGTTTTTTATTCTCTGATCTCGCCGAGACTATTAATGGTGTTCCATATGACCTCCCAGACACAAACTGGAGGTTTATAATATCGAAGATGTTGCATGCTGGATTGCCTTTATTCTTGATAAGATAACTTTTAGAGTTACCCCTGGGTCAGAGATTTCCTTTTCCTCGATGATTTCTGCGGAATTTACTAAGGAGTCAGTGCTAGTGTAGCGACCTGGGGATTTCACTGGCTTGTGTAGGATCGAGCGAACCGACGATAACCGGTTGAGAATAATACAGCGAGTAGACAAAGCGTATATTATTGACTTGCGAAGTCAACGCGAGGATAAACGGATACAGATACGAAACGATAACGGAGCGGAGCGACAAGCGTGCACGGAGCGGGATCGTACGTT
>JTDE01004070.1:7746-44432 GCA_014338405.1 Paragonimus skrjabini miyazakii
TCCTGAGGTCGTTAGCTCCGATTCTAGCCAACGTTTTAAAACAGCACTTGACTCTCATTTTCAAAGATCTTTATTATGTGAGCAATCTGACTTTGATTTTGGTATTTAATGTAATTTCCAAGAGCGGTGTTACACCCTGTTTTCAATGACTGTCTTTCAGATAAACAGACGCCCGCTTGACGCTGAGCAAGAAAAACTGACTGGATCCGGGACCCTTGGGCCTCTGCCTCGAACCCGTGTATCAATCGCTGAATCGCTGAATAATCTCAAAATGAGTGGTCAGAATATAGCACAGAGATCTTGTGGATAAGGTCAGGGTTCATCCATATGTGTCAGACCTAATACAACCTTCAACCAATTCGCCTTAGAAAATGCACCGAACTATGTTTTTTATAGACCCAATTGTAAAATTATGACCTTGAAAATGTTAGGTGAGTTTTCGATTGTTAGCGTCCACAGAAACGTGTACACGATGTGGAATCCACTCGTGTTCCCTAAGCAAGCTGACAGCGATGAAGATGAAGAACAAGTTCAGTGTTTCAAGCTTTTGCTGAAATATGCAGATATACCATTGCCCAACAGTGCAAGCGAAGTGTTATTCAGTAAAGTGATTCCGAAGATTACGGACTCAGAGGCTGCGAATTCAAAATTCTTACTTGGGCTATATGTCGTTGATACAAAGTCTATGGAAGTAATGCATAGGTGTTCATTCAGTGGATACTTAAAGATAGTTAACTTAAGCAAAGAGCTTCTCAGAGGAACTTTGGAAGAGGTATACATTTTCATTTAAACAGTAAATTATTTTAGGAAAGACTTTCTACATATGTATTCCAGCTGGACAGAAGGGCTCTAATTGCATTGTTAGCTTAATAGCTGAGAATAACTCACGGTCTTGGGAGCTTGGGTGGGCATCTATTGACCTCTCTGACATCTCCACCGACATTCGTCCATTTATTCCGGGCTCCATGCGCGCAATGTTTTTATTAGTGAAACATTTCGGTCAGTCACAAATCACTATGCATATGTTTGTATTGTACAGATCAAAATTTGCGTTCGTCAAGTGAAAACTTCTGTATGCACTACAAGCTCGAGCATCATTCGTCATTGGAAAAATGCGTCCATCTAATTCCCGAAAATAAAATTATTCCTGCTTCACAAAAAATTCCTGGAATATACTTGAAAGAAGGCTTAACTGGGGATTCCGTTGAAATGTTCCGGAAGGTCTACCTGGAGGATATTCGTATCTCTATGAAATTTTCGGAGCTATCCAACTTTGAAGAAGAACTTTGCCGAACGATACTCACTGATTCGGGCATTCGTGCAAATCGCTCGAGAACTACCACACCCGGATCTCTTATCGTGATTGAGAGGCGTCTAAAAGTAAACATTTCATGTTTCAACGCTCCCGGTTAACACTTTTAACAAATATTGCTAAAATAGATCAGTAGCATGCTGCAGCTGCTGAATAGGTATACTAGTTTGGGCTTTTTTAAAGCTTATCAGGGTCAATAAGTTCAATTAGTCGGCTTCAAATTTAGCAAAATCTCGCGTTTCAGATAACCGGCCTATCAGTCTTGCGGAAGAAGACGGTCATCCATCACCGGGTGGTCTGTGGAGATAGCTGAATGGGAGAGTCAGTAGTGTCTTGATAAAAGTCAAGACAGACTGGGATAAATATACTGTGATGAGATAGAATTGCATGTGGATGAGTTGCTTGGTTATAAGAGATTATACACGTGATTTAAGAGATAATGCGAAAACAAATAAAGCGATTCACAACTATCATATCCTCACCATACTAACAGAACTACCACAGCAAACCTACACAAGGCGCACAATACGCTTATGAACAAGAATGAATGCACACAAAAGAACAAAACTGTCAATGTGCATTTTGATGGGAGTATGTATGTACCGTTAGGTATTTTGATTTTTAATAGTTACCCATTCGGCATTATACCCTGACACTGTCTAATCTAGTCGATGGGGGTGGGGATCTACTGAGGACGTGGATGGCAGATTTCACATTTATAAACAGTGTTTCACTGAAGATAAATAGATAATGCAGAAGTTCTTAAGTTACTGCACGGGTCTGCGTGTGCAGCGATGGTTCAATGACAAGACACCCTACAATAAACTTCGGCATCCAGTAATTCTAAAAAATGGCTAACAAAAAAGTTTAGTCCGCAACGGGTCAGCGGACGGCTCCAACACAATGCACTAAATGCAGTCGTGCTGCTGACGTTGGGGTGTACTCGATTTTATAGACAAATTATTTGGATGCCGTTGTCCCCACTAGATAGCATCTGGTTCTAGACAAACCTCTAGGCCATTGGAAGGCTGCACAGATTTGTAGTATATCAACCAGCGTAAACGAACAAAATGAAAATATTATATTTTTTCGAGACAATATACTTTCACAACTGTTGTGTCACCAAAACAATGGTGTTGGACAACGGAACTTGTAAACAAACAGGGTTACAAATCAAGAGGAGACCTTCTGAAAAGTAATAGATTTTCTATAGAAATCAACATGTTTCTTACTGACTTCTAATTTTACGCACCAGCTATGAACCCTTTCGTCACAATACTCGACCCTGTGACAAACCGTTTAATGAAGCTATATATTTGTCAATTCTGTGGTGCAGTCGCCGGACTACTTACTGTTAGTTACTTGTATTAATTAGCATTTTGTAATCCCAACCCAAACTGAAGCAAAATGCTACATCACTGAGGATGATATGATTTACTAATTCAAAACTGCTACTCATACTGGACCGCTACTACATCAAAAAATAAATTCGATATAAGAAGACCATCTGGTCCGAGCTGACATAAGCCACTCGCATCATACAAAGAAAACAGTTTCGGCTAGGTAACTGCGACCTGCACGGCAGCTAGTCTTAATCTGGTCATCGTAAAATGTGTACCAGAGAGGTTTTGTCGCGTCGACAATAAATGCGTTTGCACACCTAAAACCACATTCAGTCACACGTAACATGATCTGTTTACTCAAACCCCCACATATCCAGACTAACCTTCGCTAATCTGAAAACACTGGCCCTTAGTCAAAACTGAGGCACTGAACCTGTGAGGTCAGTCGCTTTGCCAAAACATGGATTGCAAGAAATGTGGTAGGAATTATCAAAGAATGTAATGTAATTGAAGTCTTGAGAGGCAAAACACAAAGTTACACCGCGTTGATCTTGATGGATTAACGCGCACTGCGATTTGGTGTCACAAGCAGGTGCTTCTTAAATTTAATTGTGAGTATGATTCTACTATTCACGTGGATTTTGGATAGCCACCGATAAAGACGCTAACCGACTCAGTGATTTGAAAATTCTTTTGGTCAGTTTGTACTGGAAAGTTCAAGGTAACATCGGCCAGGTTTTCTATCAAATGACTGTTATTGGTGGCCTACGGAGATAGTAATAACTATTGGTATAAGTGCCTTCTTTTTAAGTTGTTAGATGTGTCAATTCATGCAATTAACCCACTGCGCAACATGGTCTACTAACATAGAGCGGCCACAGTGTGTAAAACTGATAAAAATTTACGATGGGAGGTATTAGCATTAATTTGTAGACAACTCATTCTAAGCCTGCCAGAGACCGCTACCAGTGAAATTGCTATACGAAGAAGCCCGTGTGGTCCGACAACAAACACAACTGCTTTAGATAATCTATACTCAATGAGATCCGGCTTATCATATTTCAGTCAAGGTATGTTTGACATTTATAAAGCGCACATTTATATAAAGGTTTTGAAAATTTGTGGTTGTTTTATTAGAAAATTATGCAAAATTCCTGCATAAAACGTGTTTTTTTTATTCATTTGATCAATAAAACTGATACATTTTTTAAATGTTAAACAACAAACGAAAAGGAACCGAATTTAGGCATTGATGCTTTTAACCCTACTTTTTTCTCCATAGGTGACCGATATCATCCCTTTTTAAGAAATGTGGCTGACGTCCCTCTGAGCTTGTCATTATAAAACGACCGCAGAAATCTTTGGTCAAATAATTTTTTTAAATTTCTTGTCAGTGTTTGCCTTCACATTCATACAAAAAGGAGTATCTACTCATTTTTGCTTGTTAAATATTTACATGTTTATAGTAAACCATTGAAACATCAAATTATTGATCCATATTAAGAGAGTGCAGTTATCTAACGGACATACAGTAACATTGTCACGAGCATTTTGCAGCACTCAACGCTTTGAATATCTTACATTCCTGAATAGACTGACTGATCCATTGTTCATTACATGTGATTGAGACTAATACGGAAGAGATGAATTTGTTGCCTGATGTTGTTTGCCAGCTCATAGTACGCAGCAGGCGCGACTTTTTATCACTGCGATTGACAGATCTACACTGGACATGAGTAAAAAAATATTTGTCAAGTAAAATATATAAGTTGATTCGTGTTGTAAATTTGCTGTAAACGTGTTTTAAACGTTACCAACAAGGAGGTTTGCTAGACAGCTTGAACTACATCTGTCTGTTGGCTATTAAACTGCAGCTATGTTTAACACAGGTCACGCCTCTCAGGAGTATCTTAACAAATAATCGATCAGCATACCAAAGTTCATCTTTTACTAACTTGTGTATAGTTATCAGTCTCAAATTCCAGAATTATGCTACACACCATACTGCAGACAATCTGGAGCAATTTCTAGATCACACTAATAACAAAATGAAATAGAGAGTGTTTACTAAATACGGTTTCACCAGAAACAACTTATGGGTATTTGGCAGAAATAAAATACACAATCTGATATCCATGCAATAAACATTTGGCGTTAATAAGCGAATTGAAACCTACGATGTAAACTCTGCCACCATCCATTCCGAAATGTCCAGGAGCACTAAGGGCATTTTATTTGCTGGAAAATTACTTGTGTAAAAACCATGCTGTTAATGTGACTAAACTGCTTCTGAGAGCTGACCATCTGTCTGCTAAATACCACTCACACCATGTTTATATCCTGGGCTTCTATGAATGAATTGGTTTTATTTAAAGTAAACATTTTGTCATGGTTGCTAAAAAATGTTTGTTCGAAAAGCAGTGGCAAGTTGTAAATCCTATCTTATTGTATTGGAACATCTAAATGGAGATGTTTGTTTGTTCGGCGGTCAGTAAAAATTGCGAGTGGTGCTTATCGGTAAGAATGAACGCAATAATTATCAATTTACCGACGGTAAAATTCACTGATGATTTGGAACAGTTACAAACATACAGAACTGATGTCGTTCCTGTTATTGTTTTAATAACGTCATACTCCTACTTCAGGTTTTCTACCACAATCGATTCAAAGTGATAGAACCAATTCCAGTTGTCTACCTTGACCTTTACTCTACTTCATTCGTGACAAGAAATATAAGTCGACCGCGAAAATCGTTAAAATGTGCTCGGCTTACACAAAACTTGGATATTAAGAATGTCAGCTCTGAGGATATTTGCCTTACCGCGCGAAATCCAGCTCAGCTTTCCGTTCCCGTTGATCCAGGAGTCGCTATTGTTTTTGTTTTGGAATACGTACTAGGAGAAGCCACTTCAACACGACGAGACAGCGTAAGCTTTGGTTTCTTAAAGTGTTTTTGACATTATTCGAAATGGAGTTAGTGCAAATTAGTGTTGAATGGTGGCAAATACTTAACTTCTATAAACCCAGCAGATTTGAATCCAGATATATTTTGAGAATAGTGCCTCAGATTTTTTCAGTTACAGATAGCTGAAACAAAATATAACCTTGAAACGGAGAAGTAAAATGCAAAATTGTTTCTTCCTGGAAAAATGGTTTATAGTGAACTTCATGCTAAAGTCACTCCTCTGAACAGCATTTCTTATATTCAGATGACGTAGGTAAATATACTTTAACCATTAGAATCGCTCTAGTTTATAAACGTCAGCAGTACAATATTAAATTCAGAACTTAAAAGTCATCAAAGATAGAAAAACAACTGCCTTGAAGTTTCGGTTATAATAGTACCAACGAAGGCCACCTAAGCTGGTTGAAACGTCAGTTATGCTCAAGCTTCTTCTTGTCATTTCAACTGTGTACTCCCTCATGCAATAACAATCTGTTCGAAACCGTTTTTTATAGGTGATAGACATCTCATTTCATATACGCTCTCACTGATTATTGTTATCCTGGGCTTTAAACGGTGGAAAATACAAATCGATAAATGGTAGTGTCCGCACTTTCACCCATTGGCTCACTAAATTAGTGACAAATTGTTTTCAACAGTAAGCTTGCAAGTGTTAGATTTTAGTACTCAAAACGTGGGTAATCTAACGGCAATGAGTACGGTAATGTTAAAAAATGCAGGGAATTCGTTTGAGTGCCTTTCACCTTCGAGACTGGGATGACTAGTACAAAACGCTCACGATGCAACATTAGTTCGTACGTTAGCATCGACGAGAGAAGAATGGCTCGACATATCCCTTTCTAGTCATCTTTGTATCATTTTTAACTAAAATAATGTCTAAATTTATAAGTGTGCCCAGAGTATTCAAAATGCTTGAACAAAACATGGTTGCATATTTGCACCTTTTTACTGAAATTTGGTACCTTGCAGTTAGCAGAGGGGTTTGCTCAACATAATTTAGACAGCACTCACAACTGACCACACCTCGCTATTTTTGAAAAGAAGTACTGCACTGAAGTTATGTGTTGATGACCACGCCAGGGATCATTGTAGGCATGACGTTGATCTCACATGCAAACGCTCAATCATATTTTCTTATGGATATTGTTTAAGTTGTCCGATCGCTTTGAAGAAAGACGGTGACTATCCTGTCATCTCCTATTGATGACCCACGAACAAAGCTTCTTTCTAAGTTAAAACCAGAGGCATTATTAGAAATGCTCAGCGATATGTACTACTGTCAAGTACTGAGAAGAGTGAAACTCGAGTACACTACTTTTATTGGAAAGTGCTTGCTGGAAGGTCTATAAGACTCTAACAGCTGTAATCAATCAAAAACGATATCACATCCGCTGGTCAAAGTGATTCCGTCCAACTTAGTAACAGTTCACAAAGAACACCACCACATTCAGATTAGTCATTCAACTAGCCTTCTTTGGTACTCATTTTGGCTTAGCCGCCTGTTTATTAAGTAGTCTCTTTTCTTGACGAAATACATCATACTGTGCACCATCTTTTGCTTCATCGCTTGTTACATCAGAACACGTGAGCCTTCTAGGATAACCACACTGAATATGTCATTTATTCATAAAGTAGACAATGGTTGAAGTTCATCATCATTTGTCGTTCGATTTTAACTTGTTAACTGATGTGGAACAGTAAATCTGCTCAAAGTGTGTTTAATTCGTGTTTGTTATGTGGCCCTGTTTTGGATGGCTCAGGCAAAGAAATAACAAAACCTCTGCTAAATCGTAACAAACCGACTTTATCCGTGCATTTTTCTATCGTAACGTAGAATTCAGATTTGGTCCGCCAAGTGAGCACAGCTTTTACCGTTCGCTGGGGCTCTTACAGTCTCTTCACCAATCCCGAAGTTCTAGACAAAGAAGAGTGTGTTGTGAAAATTCACGTACCTCTCCAAGGGACGCCAGACAAGTTGGTTACTTTCAACGAAACAGATGTCAACAATAGCCAATCACCTTTGTACAACTTCGATGCCTATGAAAAGCAGCTGTGTTGTACTTTTTGTCCGGATGGAACATTGTGTTTTCGTGAAGAGACGAAATCTGCACTCAAGTTTACATTATCAGGAACAGTATCTGTTGGTCACAGATCTCAAGTAAGGGCTAGTTCAACTATAATAACCTTCACGTAATTCTCCATCTGGTTGGTTTTCCACCTGACAAAATTTCTCACTTTCTCAGAGTACCATCAATTCGTGTAATTTGTCATTAATCGACAGTCCCTCCAGACGACAAATTAACTGATATGACGCTGGTTGACACAAATCCTATCAGTATTTAGTTCGCGTTGTTCATATTTAGGTCTAGTTAAGATTTAGTGTCAATGGCACGTTTACAGAAGAGGGTTGTTTACGCTTATTCATATTTCATTATTTTCGTTGACTGATTGGTTTGATTACCAATGACTACTCACTGATTGACAGTAGCGTTTAAAATTAAATGAAACGTAATACTACCGTTTAAGAAGAGTGCGTTCATTACAAATACCTAGATGATATTCAAACTGCTCGAGAAGCAGAAATTTAGTTGACACTTGTTTTAGTCTAAACATGGTGCATTTTAAATAATTAAATTTTTTTCATGTATGTTGATGATCTTGTTTTTGGATGCCCAACTCCCAGCGATGCAATTAAAAAAAAATGTAGCCCATGCTACTGTTGAACTGGTCTTATGAAACCTATTTAGACATTCGAAATAAAACTCTTGAAAACGACAGGATGTAACCCACTTCTTCACAGTTACACGGTCTATAGTTATTGTGCCTAATAGTTATGTTTTTGTCCAAAAGTTTTCCATCTATGTCGATCAACTCCACTGTCAAATATTTCAGTATTACGCTTGCTTTTAATCGAAGATGGTCAGTCTACACCAGTTGTCTCTCTTCTGAGTTCCGACTTTTCACATCTATCGTGGTATGTTCCAAGTCTCCCCACAAACCCTCAAATTTTATCAAAAGCTTGGTTAATCATCACATGCCCTTCTTTATTTGTTATACTGTTCTTCCGTTGTGACTATCAATTTTCTTGTTAATGGTGTCACAACCACACACCTTTCTTTTAAGAGCAGTACTAATGTCTTGATTCATGAAGTATTGTTACTTTCTTTTAAGCACAAAAACCTAAAACAAAGTACATAACATACTGACGTCAGATGTCTAAAATATTTGTACGAACGTTCACATACTTTGTATTTAAAAAGGTGAGTTGTGAATGAAGTCAGAAATATGTCACTCTAAAAACTTGAAATATCAGCTTTTTTCTTTCATGTTCATTCTCAGTTTGTTTGTTCACAGTGCACTGGTTGCGTATAAGCACTTAAAAACGCGCTTACCAAATGCAGCTAAACTCTATTTGGTATAACTATATCCACTTCGTTACACTTCCCCGGAATTCTGCGATTACGCACAGTTACATAACGTTAACGACCAAGTGATATTCTTCCGTTCACCAAACATTACTGCACTTCGTATTGTATATTTCTTCCGAATTTACGGAATAACATGTTGAAATACGTTTTCAAAAGTAGCAAAAGTATTTTATAATTCATTGCACCGATGAACAACATACTGTAGCACGCGAAATAAACTGATGAAACTAACAAGCCACCTGTGTTCATTCATTACAGATAGTTCAGAATGAAATACTTACCAACACAACACAATCTGTGACCCAAAGTGAACCCCCAATTCCAGTGAATCAGACGTTTCCGGTTTGCCATGAAGTACGAAGGTGAGTGCAATGTAAGCAAATTCTTCGGTAAAATATCAATGCTCAATGAACTGTTTGTAGGTAGCTATATAACAGGTAATAGGGGGTTATTTTGACATAAATCAACTTTTATTTCTGGAATTAATATGGTACACATATTGAGATACTGAAGTATTCCAACTTATTACGAGTTGATCAACCTGTTTTTTCGAAAGATTAGTTCTAAGCTTGTGAATTCCACTGTTTTTCTAAAAACTTCCGCCGGTTAGAAAGTGGCAAGTTGCCAATACTGATTGCGTTCCCGTTTTTCTCTACTATGCTGGTCACTTCAGTGACTGCTAGTTTAATGATTAAGCCCACATGTAAAGAACGTTAGTCAACCTTGTGATTCTACAGCATTCATACACAACTTCACGTAAGCTCTCATATATCATTCACCTAGACCGTTCTGTTAAGGTGCACCTGATAATCTGTTGTACAACCTATGGAAGAGTTAGTAACCTGGAGCCAAACCCAAGACAATCACATAGTAAATATGTTTCTTATAATGTATCCCTGTAAGACGACATATTGTCGCTCACATTCTGTTTTTCGTCCATTATTCATGAAGCAGGCTAAAAGTACAAATACGCTGTTTACTAACGGTTGTCGTCTGCAACAATGATTTACATAGTTTCAATGGCAACCGATAAAGACAAAGCTTAACTTGGTTGCATACTGTTAGTTTCACCCATTTCTCGTTCATCCACTGTTGGATAAATTAACAGACGTTTTGAGTTACGAGAGCATGTCCGATATTATGTATCGACAACATTAGTTACTTACCTGGAACGTTAACTGTTAATAGATAATAGTTTCAGACAAACGGCTCCCGTTCTTGAGACAGCGGTCAGTTTCGTCTCATCTTAACACAAAGCGTGATATTTTAAATGGGCGGACGAGTGCCATTTTTACACGCCTAATAGCTTCTCCTTCCACAGACACTTCAACTTCAGCAAACAGAAGCTTGTAGGTTGTGTAAGTCCTTTTATATATAACAATAACTAACATCATTCGAAGGATCAGATAAGCTAATAGTTGACGTGATGATATTAGCTCTCGATAGCGTCAAATGCTGTTCATCGATTCACCGAAATGCACTGTTTCTGTCTGTCACCACTGTTTGGAGATGAGATGTAGTTATAGATTGTGGAACGTTTAGCCTAAGTGCTACGTAAACAAACCAAATAAGCAGCATTCTTCTGCTGATATCCTCTACATTGACACAAGTGTTAGTCATGGTTGGCAGAATACCTTCAGTTCGTATAGTATCCATTGAACACACGCACTTTGGTATTGACACACGAATCTACTCAGTTAATCATTGGGAAAATGCTTGGGCACTTGGAATGCTTTGAATGAAATTGACCGAAGGTATATCTACGCCAGCACAAGATAACACTCGATTCTAGCTTCTCTGTATCAAAACTTTCCGCTGTGTGGCGGGTAAAAAACTCGAGCTCACCACATAGAAGTTCGAATCTGCATTGTTTGTGCTACCATTATATGTTAGCTGGCAATGTCAATTAACGCCATGGTACAATCCAAAAAGAACAGCTTCTGAGGTGAACGTCAACGTCCAAGAGATTACAAACATGAAACGAAATTCGAAACGGAGGATAGTATAACAACAGTACCACATCTGTACGACTGGCAACGTATGCCTTAACGTGTCAGCCGTACAAAATAATATAGCCAATTGCTGTAATATATTTCGTATATTTTGCAATCGGTATAATGCAATCGGTCACTTCAAAGGTTAACCAATTTTTGTGATCACATCTCCACAAGCAACTATGAACTCGGCCACCGTGACTGGCAAAAGTCCTCCACCCCAGTTTGTAAAACGAATCTTGCTGATTTGAAAACTTCTATTCACCTGTTTACGAAGTATCGGTTTACAATTCTGCATCGGTACTGTTCTAAACTTGTTCGGAGTAGACAAACAACCTGAGATCCAACGTGTCTTTGTAGCAAGGGGGGTGTTCACCGGCAGTACTAATGTAGTGACGATGAGCGATCGTACTATACTACTCACATCACTGCTATTCAGTAGTAGGACCAGAGCATAGATTTTGACATCGAAAGCTACAGGAAGAAACTTCGGATTCCAGCATCACCCAAAATGGTCATTGCTACGTAAAGGAACTGAGTATTGGTGTCTGTGGCAACGGAGACGGCCTGGGGCCGAGTACCGTGTGCAAATGAGTAGTTTGTTTGTGGTTCTGTTTAAACGCTCAACCCATGTGTTGCTTACGTGAGTTAACAACCTTTGTGCCATCCGTGTTCTCGGCTCACAACACCAGTAATCCTGAACGTCTCGTCACCAGCTGCAGTTGACAGAACGAGCCCGATGAAATAACAGCTTCAGTTCGTGAACGAAAATGGAGCCAGTCAGTGGAATGCAGGTCTGCTAACGGGAATCTTGAAACCAATGACCTCATAACATGAAACTTTCCTTTCCAGTCACGAGTTAAAGTGGTTGAGACAGACAAGTGCAAATGCACGATTTACGACTGAGTAAAACGCGCAGTCTCTTCACGAATGCACATAATGAACCGTTTACACATATATACGGATAAAATAAAGAGAACGCGAAAGTACAATGTCCAGTTGTTAAAGATGGCAGTCAATGTAGCAACTGTAGTGATTATAAACTTACAAACGACCGCTTCTTCATGCTAAATATTATTTTGAACTTACAGATAACAGCAACCCCTGTCAAGCGCGACGTTTAGGTTTGTGAAGTTGAACAGAATACACGGAACGCAGCTACCAAATCACTCTAACATTGTGACGTGTGACAGATACTGTAGGTTCCTCGTTTCTACGTACAACAGTAAAGCTTTACGTTCTTGTATCCAGCATTCCTCGACCTTTTACAGCCAATCGTACCCGTAGGAATTTTTTCTATAAAACGCGCCCCTCCGAGTATAAGTAAGATAGCAATTCAAAATATGGCAATACCTGAAGTAATACTTATTTAAGATCAGGTGGAAATCGGTACTCAGGGAGATAATTCAACCGGGACGGTTGATTCATATTAGTTAATTTGGAGTTATTTCACAGTTTTTTTTACGTAATGGAAACCAGACATAAAGTGAAAAGACTGATAAATAAGATGGCCAATTTATAATATGTAAAACTGACAGGAGATCTCGTGAAAAACTACACGACACCGATATGCAACAGTAACTTGCGAAACCAAGGATTTAGGCGCGGGCAAGTCGGAAATGTGTGTGCATCATTTTCATGTGCAAGTCAAAACTTTGCAAACATGCATAATCGCGTGCATCAAGCAGACAGTAGATGAACATCTTTGTGATCTTCTGTACAATGTGCTTGGCAGAAAAACCTAGGTTGTTTCCAAGTCATCACAGCAAAACAGCGTTCAACTGTGTCAACAGCCGTCAAGATTTAACAAATGTAGATCGCGTACTTCAACAAAAAATAACATTACAGTATACGGTTTAGTAAGTTTAATCTATAAAATCAGTCTTGTGATCATTTGGCCATAGAACACATTAACTTGTGAAAATGGTTTAGTAACACACACTAACAACCAACTAAATAAAATTAGGCAGTATTTTTAAACACCGAATCCCCCTAATCCACTTCATTAATAACGGTAGAAGACACAGATCACGGGAGGTTAACAGCTCGTCCGATCTCCTCAATTACAAACGTAAAACACTGGAATATATATGACATGCGGATAGAAACAATAGTAGGGACAGTCAACGATTGGGTTTACATGACGCATGAACTGTCATCAGTTCCAGGCCAGACAAACTGCATGGGTCAATAGTTTGTGCGCACACACAGGTTGGACGACGAGTATTGATTAACAGTGCCTCGGAGAGAGCAAGCAATTTAGGATTCCGGTTATGCAATAATACTTGAAACGAATTGACGGGGTCAATAATGTGACCTGGTTCCTTTAGGTGTTTTGCAATGGATGGGGTCGGATTTAGGCTCAATCGCTCTGTTGCCATTGCCTATTGCGTCAATGCGTGCATCCAGCCGAAACCTGACCTCATCCAGTATGTTAGTATGACCTTCGTGCTCGTGGGTTTTTAGTCAGTTTCAGCCAAAAATGACCTCCTTAAAATATTCAACTACCATTACCAATTGTAAACACATTTCCCTTTCTGTTAAATGATTTCATAAAGCCTTTTCAGCAGCTATCTGCCACAGAATTTCAGTACAATTTAACCACTTTGTGTCCTGGTTAGACGCGTAAATTTCCGGTAAGTTATGTTCATTCCGGACTATAAAAACCATTCTATGTCACCAAGTACACGAATTCCAACGCAAACAGCACCAATTAATTTGATATGTACACTTGGCTTGCTTGCGTTTTTTTGGTTTAGGCTGATTATACCCGCTTTCTGGTATTCACAGACTAGGTCCACTCAAAGTGCTTTTAATGTTTGGTGTCGCTTCTGCTAGACAACCGCACTAATGATATTTTCGACTTAACACATTTTTATCTTTGGCCGCACTTTCATCATTCAACCAAACAGTTAACTTAGCACAGTTGGCTCAAGTTTTGCTTTTCGTCAAAGCTTCTCAGTAATACATGCTGTTGTCCCTACAGAGATTTAAACAGATACAGTGTGATTTGTGTGATTTGTGATCACAGCTGTTGACTTTTAGAATAACCTACTTAATGTCTTTCCATGTTACCAGTCTTCGTTTTACTTCACTGATAGTTCAATTCAGTTCACCTACAATTCATTTGGGTTGCCAAAACACTTTAGCCGTTGCCGTCACCGTGTTCGGTATATTGCGCCTCCATAGTTCGCAAATTTCATACTGCATACACGTTTTTTTCAGTTAGAGACTTCGGGTTCAATACCTCTGGTGAGGTGAAGAACAGGATGAAATTGATGGTCGTTTATGCACTCCGTATAAGTCTAACAATTTTACAGGTTCCTTATTGCATTCAAGTTCTTAACTAGTGAATACCTTCTAATTAATTTATAGTGAAATGGTATACAGAAAAAAGGGAAATAGCGCGGTAGAAGAACATGAGAAGTTATGTATACAAAAGAAAATTGGTATCGATAAAGAGGAAATGGTTTACAAGAATATAGATTGAACATCACCCGCAATTGATCGCAGCTTTCGCATTCTCATAAGCTTTCCAGTCGGCCCTCTTCGAAGGGTCATCGATTGGAGTTAACAGACGGTAACTATGTCACCTATCGAGGTGATCAGGCAACCTGATCATTACTGACAAGCGAAAGTGGTTGAGCGTTCACATATGATAATTCGGTCTTGCCTAACGTGAGGTCAATGGCGCAGTGGTAAATACGGTTGCCTCATGAACAGCATGTCCGTGGTTCAAGTCCCGGCAGTGGCGATGATATGCACTACTGACGAGCTCTAATTAGAGCGAAACTTGAGTCTAGTGCTTCTTTTCGAAAGGAGCCGACTGGAAAGTATATAGGAATGCAACAGCTGCGATCAATTGTGGGTGGTGTTCAATCTATATGAAAACCAAAATCTACTACTGCTCACCAGTTTACAAGAATGTTAAAGGGTGTTCATTTACCGGTGAGAAACTCCTGAGTAAACTTAAAAATTGGGCTCTTGTAGTGGCTATTTGGATATCCATCGAACTCACAGGCTGACAAGGATCTATTCCACTCACTTATAATTCATTGAGCAAGATACTTCGATCTTGCCGTAGTATTTGGTTTAGATTTTTGCAAATAGAAACCGATGTCATATGAACTTTTTCAGTGTTTCAAATCTAGATAGCTCGTAAGAGACAATTACGTAAACATCGAACTCTATCACAACTTATCACCAGCGTAATTATAGCGAACAACAGCATGCTAGAATAAGTCATCCTCTAATCTCTGTTTATCTTCTCTGTTAATTTCAGTACCAGGCTAACGAATTTATGGTTACCTAACTCCCTTCTTTTTATTTCAAATCTGAGAAACTTCCATTATTTTTCATTTATTCGTGAAGAACGTCTCATTCGGAAATATCGAAAAAGACCACACAGCAGTACAGACAGCAAGTGTTATCGGCTTGTGAATGTCCAGTCAAGGTTAATCCGGACCCATTTCTTTTAGGTGACCTGACCCATCTAAATTCCTTTTTTCTTACACTGATGCAACTGTGACAGAAGACTTCGTGAATAAGGACACCGAATGCTCTACCCTTATCTAATGTATCGACCGAACACTTCAGTTTTCTCCAAAGACATTGGGTATGCATAGTGTTAAATTGTCCCAGTTTTAAGCGATGTGGTATGCAGAGGTCGCTGATAGCTTACTGTAGATAATCGCCTTGTTCGACTCATGAACCTCCATCCTGCTTGGAACAATACCTGCTTCACGGATAGCCTTGATATTTGGGTCCAGCATCTATTGGAATGTTCTGGGTGAGAGCTGCTGAGCGTGCTTTCTAGGCTGGTTTGATATTTATGTTTCACCGACGGCATAGCCAATTCGTCAACAGTCAGTCATTGTTGCCGTCTTCACCGTGGTGAGGACGTTATGTGCTTAAAAAAGTCATAATATGTTGGGACTTATTTCAATCCTCCTTGAAAGCTGACGGAGTGGGGACGAGCGATCGCACTATACTACTCACACGGCTATCACTCAGTAGTGAGGCAGGAGCGTGGATTTTGACACCGAAATAACCGTGAGAAAAATCTGGAGAGAAACATTGAAGTGCAACCTGACCTGAAGTAGTTTTCGGTACATACAGGCACTGAGCATTGGCAACCTTGGTAATCGGAACGTTCTGAGACCACTGTTGTACGCAAATGAGTGGATTTGTTTGTTGTCGTGTTGAAATTCATAGCCCGTGCACTGTTTTTGCGAATAACCAATCACTGCGTCATCCGCGTTCTTGGATCACAACATCTGAGACAAAACGATTCGTGTTAACGCGAACAGCCAGCAGAAAGTCTTATTTTGTTTATTTCAAAATGCAAAAGCAACACTTCGACATGCCTGTAAGTTTTCCATTTTAAGATGCATCGATATCACTTCTCCGAGCTTCAATGTCATTCCTACATGACGTTATATCAGTTTAAAATCACCCAAGGGGTTTCTGTGATAATGTTATATCACATTCTCTAGGATAGTCCAAATAAAGTGGTACACATTGACACAATTGGACACAGAGTACAAACAGGCACATTGCACTTAAGTCTCAACATCTTGACAGGATATTCTCCAACACGTACTCTAATCAGGTCGTCAGCGAACACTCACTATACACTGTTGAAGTATGGTACATTTGCCAGAATGGGAAGGGTTTTTACATCTTGGTCACAACACGCCACTCCATCGCCCTGTTGCACCGTTATTCATTGATACTTGCTGATACGGCTCCATTAAAAGGTCTGTTAATGTAACTCCTCTCACGGTGTTGTGACGTCAGCATGGTGTGCCCGTTTTCACTTCCTGTCCAACTAGGCTGGCACAATTCGTTTACTATAAACGACTTTGAAGATATAGAGCAGTATCAGAAAAAACTCCTGGGTCAACTTAAACTGTCACCAAGCCATGAAAAAAATGCATAAGGGTACTCAACAATGACGTTTAGGCAAGTGAAAAGGTTTAGATGTTAGGTGACAAAAAATAAGCTTGATAACACACCGGCAGTTAGGACAAATTATTCATTAAGTCGGACAAGGGATAGGAAGTAGAACGATTAGTTGATTGCACAGTCAAAATGGGTAACAGAGCACAAGTGAACTATATGAGACAAACTTTCGTGGATAGTACCACATCGGCATTTTAATTCTTCCGTTGATTTCGGACAGCCGGATTTCTGTGTGCAGCACGTCAACTGTAATTTGCATAACTGTGGTGTATGAGCGGGGAATAATCCTGGTTGGGTTCCGTTACTAGTTATGTGACGTGACCGTTGTTGGTAAATATCGCATTATAGTATGTATCATAGAGGGTATGACGCCATGCTAAGTTTGCCTATTCTTTGGATGTGATAGTCGTTCCGGCTGCTGATATCGGTACGACAGCAAGGCCAGAAAATGGCTGGAATGAGGAATCGCGTACAGCCCATTGCAGTACTGCATTTTTTGGTTATCAGTGTTCATCAATGAGATATCTATCCGGAGGCGTACGAGATTGAAGATGGAGTATCCCGAGACCATCGGATTTGATATCCGAGTATAAGAAGGTGCTGGACGCGTCTTCGGGCAATCGCAGCTATTTCTTAACGTTCATCCTCATCGCTCAATCTTAGGACTTAAGCGTCTTGCTATGAACGGTGCTTAAAGGTAGTTGATGGGATAACCTTGGCAGTAGATGTGCCCGCAAGATTTTGGTTCTTTGCTATGACTTTAAAAACGGTACCATTACCTCATGCAGCATATTTAATAGATCGGTAGCTGCAGTTGTTTGCAAGATCCTTCTCCAGCTGAAAGGTATATCTATAAACTTGAACTGTTTTGTTGCGGAAGCAGATATTATGGCGGTTCTATCCTTTTCTAATGACCGGTCGTCAAGACCAGTGGTACATCTTTTTCCATTCGCTTTTTGTTGCACTGAGTCACCGAGCAGTTGATGGTCAAATTGATTTCAAGCAAGTTATTCTGCAGATATCCCAGTAGGATTGTCAATGTCTCATATGAGTCTGGTATCATGATACCACTTGCACACACCAGGTAGTCCAATTGACCGCTTGGTGTGTTTAGATCAAAGCCAACCTCAAGAGAGGGTAAGAGAAGCCTATCTGAGGTCACTATGAACGATAGGAGGACAGAAGGTTTTCTTGATGGACACTCCTTTTTTGAAATACACAACTTTCAGAACTGAACGTATGCAATTGCTCAAAACGGTAGATGAACCAACGGCAGTGGCAGCAGAGTCAGGGAGTGTGTGGTTGGAAGCTTCAGATATATCAATGTTTGCAGGCGAACAATCACCGTGCGTTGTATGAAAATATTGAAGTAGACTATGTGGAATAGTTGTCATCTCGAAAGTCCAACCTCACTGTAGGGAGCCGCATTGCTGTTGACCAGAAAGGAACAAAAGTGCTCAACGATGAGCTAAGATTCTATGGAAGCACTTTGTGAACGCCGAATCAATAGAAATCGGACGGATGTCAGATGATGTAAGCAGAGTGGTAATCTAAAGTCTAACTATTATGCGACTAGTGTCCAACCGTGCAGAAAGTTATTCAGAAGTCAATGACAGGTTTCAAAAAATTACCAGAGTTAACTCAGAGATGGGCTACGTCGGTGCGCGTGAAGCTACGGAGTCCTTGGACAGATCCTTCCAAGGAACGGATTGTCTGGGTGACTTCTGCCGCGAAAATTAGATTGCCGAGGTTACGATCAGATGGAGTCACACTCCGTAGAGCACGGTTGTCACAGACCTCCAGACCAGCATGTACCATACTCCGTTAGTACGTAAACCAGTGAACCTTGTGTTGAGCAAAGACATTCCTTCACCGACCGTCAGGTATCGTCCCTGCTGCATCCCTCTTTCTTCGATCGTAAAGGTTTTGTATATGTCCAACTTGGATACGCGTAAGTGGTGGCTGTTTTTTATCCTCATGATGTGACGCCGCAGTCTTGATGCTCTCCGTGTAGCAAGAAAGTGTCTTTCACGGATTTAGTCGATGGTCTCCCCCACGATATAGATAAGTTGGTGGTTACTACAAAATATTACAAACGACGTGAACAGTGATTGAAATGAGTCAGTCTTAGTACGTTATTGAAGCTGATCTATTGCCGCTCCGATGATCATAATGTGGTCAGATTCGTTAACTAGCGGATATAATCCCTGACGAGCTGGCCAGTCGTTGATTTCCAGAATCGTAATCGTTGAAGTGTCTGAGAGAGTACCTAACGACGTCGTAATCGGTAGCATCATTCTGAACACACATGAACATGTAACTAATTTTAAACATCGATAAATGACTATTTAGGGCAGAAATTATGGTTTGAAGGATTAGTCAGACCGACAGGAAAATGAAACTCAAACATATGGGAATGCTGACAACCAAGGCAGCAGCCACCTCAACACAAATTGTTTGAACACTTAGAGGAGGTTTGACAGCCGAAGCCTCAGTTTCGCAACATTAGAAAAAATGCGTCACAAATTATGACTCTGTGTTCTGTTTGGACTGTGTGCTTTGATGCTGATGACGCTGGGTACTGTCCGTCAGTCTCTACACAGGCACCTAGCGTTTCCACTGGTGTATCAAGCCATTTGGAAACGTTCCTTTATAAGAGAATCTAGCCGCTAGTTTGTCACCCCTATGTACCTTATGCTGCAGCTACACAAATGTTTGTATAAACAGTGAAATACGGTAGACGTAGGCTGTTTGCACGTAGCCGAGAAAACTGGTGAGACTCTAGTTCGTTGCGTTATACATTGTTCTTGCAGTTTTATAGGATATGGACACATCGGCTGTTAGACGCTTTTTGATCATTGTTGGCCAGCTAACGCCTAAGAACGGAAGCTCTAAGTTCACTATCTCTTTTGATACAGTTGTTACCTATATCCTTGGGATGATGACACTGCTATAAGTTCTCGTAAAATGCAGGAGATACCTGTTGACCTGAAAGGTATCTGAGGGCGCTAAATTCCAGCAGTAACTAACTACGTCAACTTTCTGACACTAGTGTTTCAGATGGGTTCAGACTATCAGAAGATAAGCAACGTTACTCTTTATTTACCACATCTCTGAATTAGTGTGATCTATGCATACATTAGAATATTGGGGAATATGCGATTACGTTTGCATGCATTTTACTGATAAAAATCTGTTACTGAATAGCAAAGCAACCTTTTCCCGTAACAAATTTGAACAGAGAAGTCAGAAACAGTTTTTCGCACAATGTATCTCTCGAGCACATTTCGCTGCATCTCACCAGGTACATACTGCAGTCTGTGTGTTTATATAGCAAAGTTCAATGGGCATTGTTAAGCTAAACAACAAAATCAACAACCACACCAACACACGCACATCCATACACATCAATTACCAGGGTAATTCGGTACTGACGAACAAGTCTTTCTGTACACAGAGGGGTGGCTTCCATTTGCTAATTGCTACCGCCTCCGCGAACCGGAGAAGCCTTCGATTTTTTGTTGCGTAACGTATCCGAAACGCCTTCTCCAGGTTCAGTTGGGGTCGACAAGTCAACAGGTGTCGGGCGATCGATAACACTGTTTCCCTGTGACTTGTTACATTCTGACTTGATCCCGGTATTGTTGTATCCATGACTGTTTTGCGAACCCAAACTGGAATGTGTTCGTTGACCCGATGACGTAACTGCCGCTCCGTTCTGCCTATGTAAGTGGCCCGGCACTCACATGAGAATTCGTAGATGATGTAAGATTTGGCGTTGAGCGGTAGCGGTGTTTTCAATGGTGGTGTTGGGATTCGGGTGGTGGTGAACAGCATGACCAGTTGGGCTGCATAGAACGTGCGTCCCACAGCCGCCGTGAGACGGGTTTTCAACAGAGTGGCAATGTCATCACCTTTGTATGGCAAACGGAGATAGACATTCAGTTTGGGAACTGTTGAACACATCACAGCGGCCGGCTTTTGTTTAGTGTACATAGTGTACATTTATTTCAGGCCCTGCTGAAAGGTTAAATATCTCAGCAAATTGATTACAAATGTGATTATATTTTCATAATGAGTGCTTTCTGTGTGTGTTATCACTAACGCAGGTTTTCCGAGGCAACCACTCCTCTCAAACGCTCAAGTTTGAAACTGGATGTCGATCCATCAGAGAGACCGCAAACCTTATTGTCACCAGCGTTAGAAACTGTCTCGATGCCAGTCGACTCAAGCCAGGCTGCAACACAATTCGCTCTCTACAATCAATGGCTGCAGCATACTATGAGTGCCCAACTATGTATCGCACCCCAGTTGGCCCGTACGGCGATGGCACCTTTTATCGGCGGATCGTCAGGTCCAGTTTTCTATGAACCTATCCAACCAGCTTTAATTCCACGCTATGCACTCGCAGACCAAAGTTCGGGCGCTCCATTGAACATTGCAACACGAGTGCAATGTGGCACTGGACTTAGCCGTGCAGCTTATGCACGTCTTTATTCAGCCGGTAGGTTTCGTCTTGAGGGTATTTTCGATTATTCACCAAATACCCGAATTATACAGCCGTCCGTATGGTGGTAATCAATTTCCAGAGGATCATGTCAACACAATAACAATGTGTTCAAAAGGTAGATTAGATTTATAAGAGAAAAATTTTCACAACCACACACATCAAAATATTAATTAAGAACCACTCAAACAATATCACCTTTGAAAGACAAAATAAATCATTTCAGTTAACGGTTGCACACGATCAACTATGACGTGTCCTTCTAAGACGTGTCTAAGTGAATAGTAACACTTTTGTGACAACTGCAAAGTCTACTTCAGCGCCATGTTAGTCCTACCTCGCGAGCCCAAACAGTAGCTCTGAAGTACAGATTTAGTGATAAATATCAAAGGACACACCGATTCTAGTAACTGTTATCACTCAACCTTGTCCTGCATCATCGTCTTTTCTAAGCGAGGTTGAAACACGCAACTTAAGATAAGACAACTCAAGAAATTACACGGTGGTATATCAGACATTCAAAAATTCGACTAGCGAATAATTATTTTGCGGGACGGATCAATTTCTGCACTCATCAGTCGCATAACGTGTGACATGAACATTGTAAAACAGTGATGTAAAAATTTGCAAACAGAAAACAACTGAGTAGTTCATGAATGTGCATTAGAACGAAGGCAGTCTCACTGTCACACTTAGTTGCTTTCGCGCATACAGTTATGGTTGATACATGACATTCTAGCTTCATAAGGCTTATCTTGGAGACCCCGAACGACTTTGAAGGCATGTTGTTGCACTTTCTCAGGAAGCATTATGTTGTTTTGGAAAAAAGGCGGTCATATCACAGTTCCATTCTAGAGGTGTGAACAGATGAATCTGTTGTGTAGCGCTTTAAAGCAAGGATGATCGAAAAGCCTCCTGAACAGCATTAATCCATTACTAATCCTTTTTTGCATTAGCTACAAATTTGGCTGATTTCAAAAAGGTGGGAAGGATTAACGTGCTAAGATCCTTCTCAGCCAGAACCGCATGAAAAGGTATGCTGTAAAGATGGTAAGTGGTATTTATTGAGCAATGAATGCACATAACCCCGCTTTTTTCCGGTATTAAAGAGAGTTTAATTTCGTGAAACTAACGACAGAGATCGCTAAGGTCACTCTGTAGGATAGTTAAGCCATCAATGGTGTCCATGTTACGCCAAATTTTAACACCATCTGCAAACACCACCAAGAGAGATGAGATGGAAATAGAGGGCCAAGTGTAAAAACGGGGAATAACAGCGGACCACAGACTGAACCCTGGAGAACATCATTGTAGTTTGATTTGCAACTGGAAAATGTAAAGTTTCTGCTCACTCCATACTGCCGATTGGTGATGTAAGACTCCGGCTATCGAACAGTGTTGCCTTGCGCTTCATGACTGTTAAGTTTGCCAAACAGAACAGTGAGGTTCACTCAACAGAAAGCACTGGCAAAACTTAGGTATACAACATCTATCTCGATACCTCGGTCAAGTACTTTCGTCCACTTGTCGGTGACTATCATAAAATGGTTGAGTGTTCGTATATGATAATTCGGTCGTGCCCAGTGTGAGGTCAACGGTGCAGTGGTCAACAAGATTGTCTCGTGAAAGCTTGGCCGGAGTTTTAGTCTCGGCCGTTGCAAGGTTATGTACTACCGACTAGCTCTAACCGGTGCGAAACTCGAGTCTAGTGTTTCTTTTCGGAAGAGGTTGACTGAACGGTCTATGTGAATGTGACAGCTACGATCAATTGTGGGTGATTTTCAACCTATATGATAACCAAAATCCCTTACTTCTCATCAGCTGTCAGAATAATCTTGGTGTATGACCACCAAATGCAAAAGCCGTGTTGTGACCTGCAGGAAAATTTGCGAGAGGAAGTATAGTTATGGTGCGAATCGTACACATGCGTCTCCAGTAATTTAGAGGCACTCGAGAGCAAGGCCATTGAACGATAGCTTTCAGGAAGATTTCGTCGAACTCCCTTGAAGACAGGAATGATGTCTGCAAATTTCCGGCTACTGGGTAGTATTTCTTTGGAAACAGATTGGGTGAAAAATCTGCTAATCAGCTGGGCAATCTTTTCGACCGTTTCGCGAAGGGCATTCGGTGAAACGCCATTTGGACCAGAAGAATAGTCTTTAAGGTTTCGGAGCCTATTTAGAACAGTAAAATGAGAAATGTCCAAAGTAGTCGGGTTATAGGTTGTTTTCATCCCGTTAGTGTGGATTAACAAAGTCCATCTCGGATTACCAGTTTGCACTGACTATGAAAGTAAGGGATCGGAATAGTGTTTGTAATGCTTCTTGACATTGATTCTCGATCCGACACTCCACGACCGGTTTCGTCCCTGTTTGAACTCATTAATCAAATATAGTCTGAAAGGGGCTGAAAACAAGCTACAACTCGATTACATACAAACTCCCTCGTCAGAAGCCGTACTCATAGAACTGGTAGCCAAGTAGTTGAGAGCATTGTCTTGAAACGCGAAAGATAGTCGGTTTGATCTCCCATTCAGATTATCTCTGCCTGATGAGTCCGAACAAGCAGGAAACTTGTCGTGGGGTGTTGGTTTTTGAGGATAAACACCAAGAAGCACTAAAAAGTGCTCACATGGTTTACTCTTTTGAATTCGATGACAGAAGATACCTGAGGGGAGGACGGCGTTTGAGCAAAAGCATCATTGTAAAATTCCACCAAATATTTGCGGATTCAGTATTAGAGTTTGTGAACCTTGTAGGCCCGAAGATTTGAAGCACCCCTTTTTTAGCCATACGAGCTATCGATACAGTTCAAACATGAGGATATGCGAACAGTCTAGAAAAGTTAAAATCAATATGCCATCCCAAAGTAATTAATTCATGATTTGAGTTGACGACTGAGGACAGTATATAACTTACATCAATCAAAGATCCGAATTAGTTAGATGAGCTGAGTGCCATATTGCTTCAGGAATAACGTTAAATACCATATTAGAATATTAGTTGGACTGTAAAGAAGCGTTAAAATAAACAGCCCCCTCCCCAACTTTACCTTTCGTTCTATCCGTGAACCAGAATTCAGAGACTATTAATATACTGGTCTTCGCATTTGAGCAGAGTTCACGAATCCCACTGAGAGTTTCAGTGTAACTGCGCTTACCAATAGTTATAGTAAACAACTGAGTGTTGGGTTCACATTGCAAAGTAAATCATTCTTCCACAGAACTGTCGTGGGAACTGTCGGCAGCTGCAATGAAAAATTTTGAAGCAACAAATCTTCTAAAGGTACCACAAAACGACTCAAACAAAACCGATGATCTAACTTAAGTTTCCTCCGCTCTTCTCATGAATGGTAGGGGTGAAACGATATTCCGCTTGGAGTTAATGTGTGTCGGTGATGAAATCGCCCCAGAATATGAAGTGCCACTTAGTTTTGTGGAACAACAGATATCTTTAAACGTTTTGGACGAGTTTTGTCAGACGCGGGATTGGGGCGTTGGATGCGATTGATACGCTGAACTTGACAATTAGTCGGTTTGCACGGTTCATTTAGTCTACGCAACTGCCTGTGCATGCACGCACCCACACACAATCGCTCACTCAAGCGAACCTTCCCGTTTCATGTACGGTTGCAAATATCACGCGCGCATTCCGGCTAGCGTGCCCAGACGTACTTTGTCCTTCTCTCATCGGCTTGTTATTGCTTCATCGATCCGTTTGCTGTAAACTCTGTTCACTTTCATGTTGGCTCAGCCATGATACACAAGGTTCCTCCTCCATCACTTCCGTTCTCAGATATAACACAGTTCAAATGCAGTGATAAATCTCCACTAATTCCTGCACTCACCAGAACATATCGCAGAGTCCGGAACGCCTCGACTGATAATATTTTTAATTCTATCAACCGTCGTTGGCTCGCTTTCCACTTGCTTACACCTCTGGAGCTCTGTCCAGTTTTACTACGCAGCCCATGAGAAGACAACAGTGTCAGAAACTCTGTGTACTATCCGTACCAGTCAGGGTTTATTAGCAAGTTGTGAATCTGGCTTTTAAGCCAGTCGACTGACAGAAACCTGAATGCACTGACAGGCTTCCACGTCTTTTCTTCGGTTATCTTTGCATTTGCATCGCGTGAGTTCCCCCATTCGGAGAACACAAGTAACACGTCATTGTCGATAGAACCTATTGTTGCCTCGTCTGTTGTTACATGTGACCAAGTAAGCAATTGAACAGGATGCTACTGAAAAGCGTTCCACAACCGCTCGGGCTTTCATCAAGCACTCAGGCAAATATCCAAATCGGTAGATTTTTGTTGAGGGCACTTACCTACTCGGGTTTTATTCCGACGAGTGTCATTTGATACTGGAATAAGCAAAGTGACTGTTTTGACAGTAAATACTTACTGCCACAGTAGGGTATTCATTATTCCAAACAGCCTTCAAATATTTATATTTTCCCAGGTGTTCCTGAAATAAAAGCTGACAACGGTGAACCCGCCCAAATTGTCAGTCCACAAGAGGATGTGGATCCGGTGAAAATCTTCAGTTACAAAAAGGAAGCAGTGGATGGTCTTTGTGTGAATGAGATCGTTTTACAATTTCTGGCTTATTCCACGTGAGCAGTTTTCTTTGCGTAATATCGACTTTTTTTGCCTAACTTCGCACACGATATTATGTGTCAGTTTGATTATCCAACTCACGTGTTCACTGCACTTTTGAGCCAAAAGTAAAAGAGACATCTATCTTTATTAAATAATTCCTTGGTTAAACCACAACGAGTTAAAACCAAGAGAGTTATCCGTTTTGCAATGTTTCGACCCTCTCGGAGAGCCTTTATCAAGCGATTTCAATCAGAAAATTCACATTGTACAAGCTTCAAATGAAGTGGTCATCTGCTGACACGTGTTTGTGTGTTTAACATGCGGTGTGTTGATAGGCTACCAATAGGATGAGTTCACGGTTCACCTGAGGTCACCACGTGACGATCCCAGGTACAACCAAGAGTAGATGGTTAATGTGGCTGTGCTTGCTGATTTAAATCGCTTGATAATGACTGTGCCAGAGGGTCGAAACATGGCGAAACTGATAACTCTTTTGGTTCTAAGTCGTTGTGGCTTAACCAAGGAATTATTTAATAATGAGCATCAGCACACCTCAGGATATGCTTTCTCATGTCCGCTCTGTTTACGGTTCGGAACTACTAACATCTATCTTTACTGTGCGAGTTTGTCAGGAACGCTGGTGATTTCTAAATGGCGATACACCGAAAACATTCGAATTTTACACTAACCTGGATCATTTGTTGAAGCAAACCCGCCAGTCAGTTCTCGGTGTGTGTGACTTCAAAGAAAAGACGTACAACAAGATCAGTTCAAGGTATTCAGGCCAAATAGGTGAGAACATTGTGCACTTCTACTCGACAGTTGTAATCGACTTCAAAATTATGCAAGTCACGAGTACCCTAAACACCCGAAATATGACCACTCAATGTCGACGTACAATGACAATGGTATGAGGAATAAAGTATTTCAAAAACCCTTTATTCTGGTAGAATTCATTTAAATAGCAAACGTTATTAAAGTGTGGAACAACTTTCTGCTCACAGATATTCGTTTATAGTTTATTTCACTAAGGAAATTAGATGAAGTTAAAGGGTGTTTTGGCGAACAGTCTGTTTCTGGTTATTCATCACCGATTATGAATAACCGAAAACAGACTGTTCGCCAAAACACCCTTTTATTTCTAATGAACTCATGGGGCTATTCGAATCGTTGAAATGAGATGGGTGAAACTTGGAGAGCTAAATGTCTTCCGGCCAGTCCTCCAGAACAGTAAGCCAGACCCAATTCTTCTAGCTGTCCCAGTGAATGACATCAGGATCGGTTGAGTCACGAAGCGTTCACTCAAGCTAGTTGTTAGACGTGATGAATCGTCTGAAAATCGTGTAAATTGATGAGATTTTATGGGGTGCAAGGTGACGTTGCAACGAAATGTTGTTTGACAGAAGCGTTATAGAAACACTGTTTCTGATAATTCGTCATCAGATCCACACAATTATATAGATGCAATCAAGTTAGAAAGTATGTGAGAAACTGAAGGTTGTATTCATCCGTCCTACAATTAAGAATGATACTACAGCGGGGACACCCGACCGTCGGCTTTATCAGACACTCAGGAACACAGCCATGACGCTAACGTTTCGCAGCTGGTTCACCACCTACATCCTGCTGACAGTGAACCTGAGAGACATACTCCCTGTTCTCGAACAATTCATGTTGTACAGTAGAGTCTGTAAGTCGCCCGACGATATGTTTGTCCAAATGAATCAAGCAGCATCATCATCTGGACTTGCTTAACCAAGCCCATCAGCCGCCATATTGTCGCACATGTAGCCGATTCTGATCTCTGAGGTGACTCCATCCAGGCTTTCAGAATAGTCTACAGAGTTTCCTCCAACCATCTCAAACTGACCCCACCACGCTCTTGCTGGCGTTTGCTGAGTCGAACGCCATTCGATTACACAGTCCCTGTTCCGACAAGAAATGTTTGCAAGCCCTGCAAATGTCATCGACAGAGATCACACCATCGATCTGCATTCCCACCCAAACCCTGGTAAATCATTTTGCGACTTAGTGTTGGGTGGTTCTCCAGACCACTCATCATGAATGTCGATGATTTGCCGTTTGACTGGTTGAATATCGATTACTGAACTGTTGTAACAATTTGCATGATTCAGTGACATTCTCTTAAACTTCTTTCTGCTGGTTACGTACGGTTTTAATTTAGTTTATTCTACTTAACTGTATGAATCTGATGAATTATCGAACACCGTCGTTCTTCGTGTTCCTCTTTTATGGCTTAATGGAAATTTTCGCGCGTGATAGCCGCATCCGCGTTTTAAACCGGAATCTCAGTTGGCAACGCACAGAGACGTCGCACTCGCCTCTGTCCGAATTTACGGGTTTGTTTTATACGGTGTGTTGCGTTGTATCTACTCCCGATGGGCTGACTTTCTTCAGTGATAATTTGTCCCATTTCTCGTGTTGTCTGTTGTTTATCATCTATAAGCGTTGAATATAATTCATGGTTGATCTAAGTTGCTCCGCCAGACGTCGGATTAATCGCGTCTCCGTCAATTCAGAAAGGCTGGAGTACCTCACCGGAGAGCAGTACAACCGGCGTAGAAAAAACCTTTCAGAAATGAAACGATTAGTAAGATAGGGATAAAACTCAAAGCCGAAAGGCTTTTATCATCTGAGGTCAGCTGACAAGATTATGAGATAACGCGATGTCCATGTGATTTACAAGGCTAGTTCTGGTAGTAATCACTTTGTTAACAAATACACTAACCAAAGTTTGCAAAAAGATTCTGATAACGATTAATTATGAACACAGCAAAGCTCCCAATCGTCCAGAAACAAAGGTCTGAGAAACAAGCCGATTCTGTTACAACTTCGTATAAACATGAAAGTGAATCGTTACTCAGATGTATGCAGCCAAATACAGTGTCGTCAATTGAAAGAATCAGCAAATGATTACCATAAAATGAGAACAGAAAGAAATGTTTATTTCCTACAGAACACTTGAATAAGGTATCAGAGTAGAAGAATTCTGATCACCTGAATGAGTGATCTGTATTCTATTAAAAAACGATTCTTTCATAATTTGGACAAAAAAATGCACGTAGACATGTGATTACTAAAGATATTTAAATTATCTAGACAGTATTATTATTCAGGTTATTTTTTTTTCGCGAATGTCAAAGTATGTCAGTTGAGCAAATGAGTGAGACAAAATCCGACTAAATAACTCTGTGATCTGTTTTGTTCAATATTGCAACGAGGTGAACTAACAACACGTACCGAAATGGAGTCAAACCAACAGAAGAGCCAGCGATTAGCCGACGTAATCATTCTGGTCAATAAAAGGAATGGCTTTGTCTGTAGTGCTGCCACACCTAGAACAACCGTTGAATAAATTCCTAACAGAACGCTGATTTGTCTCAAAAATTTCACAAGTGCATGAAGTGGTTGATATAACTTTCTGTTTTTTTGCTTTTTAGTGTACAAACCTCACCCAACAATGTCCAAGCTCCAGAAGAAATTTACTTCACATTTCAGTTCTATCGGTTCCCGCAAATTACCACAGAAAAGTAGGTTAGGTGAATGTTCAGGAATCACTTTTTCAATTCGGAAATTAGTTTTTGATTCTAGTTTTAGTAGTATATATGTGAAATAAGATTATTCTGTTTCAACATGGCTCGATAAGTTGTTGAGTGGATTAGATCGAACTACAGTGAAACATATACGGTTCATCAAGTAATCTTCTATGGTTCACGTGGCTTTCACCACTGTGACATTCCGTATGTTCCCCGTGATGTGAACGTGGCCGAATACGGTAGGTAGTTACACATAATGTTGTATCAATGTTCTTTTCCTGATCTGCAAACGAATTCGGTAATCAGTTTCAAGGTTCGAAGTCGTCTGTGCATTTTGTTTAGCAAAATAGTTTACGGACAATAATACACTGAGTAGATTAAGGCGGTTGAAATGAAACTCCCTATTGTCGTGTTGTAACCGTCTTTTTTCAGCGTCACATACGTCACGATTCACTGGGTTCCAATCTGGTATTCTCGGGACCGTCTAAAAACTGGTATCGAACAGATAGAGTGATTATCCGCATTACGTACTAATTACTTATGGCTCGCCTGGTGTTAAAAATTCGATCAGAACTACAGCTACTTGTCAGGTAACGGAGGATTTGCTACATTAATCTGTTCAGGCTAAGAGGACTGACCGCTGAGGAGCTGTGTGGTTTTCGCAATTGCTATTCAAACACCACACATATGTCACTTCTCCATGATCGCTGATGGCTGCTGAAAAAATCAGTCCACTAATTTAGTCTGTCTGACTTTTACTAAACTTTCTGATAGGGCTGATCATTTAATTCTGTCTCGAAAAATCCGCTACTACAACCCTTTTGAACTTTCTATTAGATGATTAGATAATTATCTAACCGGGTGTAGGCTGAATGAACAGTTGCCAGACATGTTCTTTGCTAATAGTGGCTTTTCATCACGGGGTTTATATTGTTCGAACTCTGTTTCTGATTTACGGATAACTGCTTGACCGTTGGTGTATACCTGAATGTTAAATCTGCCAGCAACTCACTTAACTCAGTCCAACAGGCCACCAACTGCGCACTTCTGTCAGAATGTTATTTCATTGTTCAGGGATGACATAAATGAATGCCACTAGTACTCATCGCATTTATTAGTTAAATTCTAATCGCTTCTTTCCTTCAAATGTCCAAGCCTTTCAAAATCATTTATTCTGTGGCAAGGAGCAATCTACGATCAAGAGTTAGCTGCACAAAAATCAAGATTTATCCTTTTATAAAGTTATGCGTAGGGAATGTCAAACCGAGTGTTAGCAATGGGAATCTGCAATTTGTGGTAAACACCAGATTGGCTAAGACATAAAATGCTTCAGACTTATTCGTGAGATGAATTGGTCTTTGCAAACTAACTCTGAGTAAACTGAACATCAGCTGGGTGATAAGACTGGAAATCACGTGGTTCAATGTATCCAAGAAACTCCTTGAAAGCCATCTTATACGGCAACAAATGGTAAAAAATGACCAAACATTCTTAACACTTCGAAAATCTTTATGATATAGAAGATACGGGTTAGGTGTAGAGTTGTAGTAACAGGTAAATATTTGAAGCATATCACTATCTTTTATCTACAGGGTGCTGATTGTTACAAGTTTACAAGTTGCACGAAAGCAACGACTTATTCTTTTCTTCCGAAAAATTTTGTTTTGGCACATTCCCAACCATTAACAAAACATTCGATTTACCAGTCAACAGATCATGCCTAGTCATCTAATGGATGGTGCACTTGTCATTAATGCCCAGTTGAGGATTTAACCTCACAGTAGTGGAAGACCACTCACTCTTGAACATAGCGTTCGCATCCAGGTAAAAATGTTAACTCGCTTACTTCGAAGAGAATTACACCACTCAGGTTTCGCTCTTGATTTGCACCCAAGCCACGGCCAACATTTGGATTTCAGTCAACGTTTGAGAAGAGCACAACTGCACAACTAGTCTCACCTTGAACATAATCGACTTGCCATACTCAGACAATAATTGTCGTGTTGTTACTAATACTAGGTGGTACTGGACAACTGAATGATTCCGTTTCGTTTGTAAACACAAACAATTCTGTATTCTAGAGTAAAATGTGGAAAAGAATTGAACGACTATCCGGATATGGAAGGACTGCATTGCCGAATGCTAGAACGCATCACAACTGTGGAAAATGAGACAGTTTCGAAGACATCCGGCGGACTACTATGTTATCAGGTGAGTATTTGTGTGAATTTTCCGTTTCAAAATCCGGAACGGTCTGCTCACTCTTGAAGCCACCATTACGTAGGTGGACGGAATTTGTCTATTTCAACTTCTAAACTTATAACCATGCGTACTTGCATATTATTAATAACGTCTGAATCCGTGATTGCCTAACAAAATGCCTGACGTCAGAGAAGGTTATCGGTGACTTGCTACCACTCATGGTTATACGTACAGACGTATGTATTGATGTATGGTCGGATTTGAATCTCAGTGAGTGGCTCAAGTAACCGACCGTCTTAGTAATGAACTAAGTCAATATTCCGGAAATTATAAGGTGTGTTCCAACAGCTTGACACAGCTAAGAAACGAATTATGTTTTGTTACTATGTAGTTTTAATTCAACTATCCAGTACAGTGCGTGATCCCCTACCTAAAGATAGCACCTACTGAAGCTACATTAGAATCCTTCGACAGCTGGTTCCCCCCACGCGTAAGTAGTTAATCAATTATGTAATGATTCGGGCCCGTAATTTTTGGTTTCGAGTATCAATGTCAAACACTGTTAGCATTCTGCTAGAAAACAACTTACGGAATGTTCACTTTGCTATACGCTTAGACTAACAGTTAATTTTGTTCGTGTTGTCTAGGTGACAGAAGCAACAATTGTCAAACTCATACAACTTCTAAACCCTATGAAGGCTTTTTGATTTATTCCAAAAAAATTGACCTCAAATGTCCAGCAATTATTTATCGTCTCGATACTAAATAATCAGTTAACATCCACACGATATCATGAAAATGGAAATGGATTTCATTGATTCCTACCTTCTCTGCTTTCACGGACCAGGTGGTTTTTACGCTGGATCCGAATTTTCTAAGACCCGGTGAATACGAGCAATTCTTCAACTATCTACTGCACAACAATTTACATCTTGATGTCTGGGATGCTCGTTCGCATCTTCTTCTGGGTACTACAGCAGTCGAGTTGAAAGTGAGTAGGTTTTCCAGTTTTTACTGTCGACGGGAAAGCAAAATTAGGAGTTTGGTGAAATACATGGTGAAATTCGTGCACTCTAGCACCCACTTGTGAGTCGTTGTGACATAAGTTGTGTTTTGCATGCGCGTTACCTCGCTGAACCTGGGTGAATGGGACGAGCCGGTTAGCTACCAGATCTACAAGACAGTGTTCATGAGAATGATGGGCTAGATGCACAAAGTTTTTGGCGATAAACTGGTGGTCGACTTGATGGTGACTAAAATGAGCTGCTGGACCGATTGTGGATGATGTTAAACGCCTTGATATACAATACGAAAATCATTCCATCTGGTGAATGAGGATTAGCACACAAGTAAGTGTTCTGCCAATTTCACTGACGGATTAAACGGAGGCGTTTAATCCGTTTAGCGAAACATCTCAACGCGGCTTGTGTTCCGTTGTACACCTACAGAAACATAGACGTGCAAGCGCTGATTTGCCTTGGTCACGTTGTTGACCCTGTAAATTCGTTTCAAGTATTATTGCATAACCGGAATCCTAAATTGCTTGCTCTTTCCGAGGCAGTGTTAATCAGTACTCGTCGTCCAGCCCTGTGTGTGCGCGCGCGCACAAACTATTGACTCATGCAGTTTGTCTGACCTGGAACTGACAACAGTTCATGCGTCATGTAACCCCAATCGTTGACTGTTCCTACTGTTGTTTCTATCCGCACGTCTTACATATTCTAATGTTTTATGTTTGTGGTTGAAAAGGGTAAACTAAATGTGAACATCTCGCGATATATATCTTTTATCGTTATTGATTAACTGGATCAAGGGTACTCAATGGTTTAAAGTATTTTTTCTATCAGGTCCAGGTTCAAAACGGTTTTCACACTGAATAACACCAACTCTGATCAATTTGTCCGTTTTCGCTTGATGCTCTCGCTTGTCTAGTTTATTCCAATTTGCCATCAGTTGGTGAAAGAACTACTGTTCTGTATATAAGTCTCAGACCGCTGTTAAGCATCTGGATAAACCAATGGAGAGACGATACTTTAAATTCTCACTGAAACTGACACTCAGTCCTCAACCGTCAAACTTTGAGGTTATTAGTCCACTAATCGTAATCGATTTTCTCAATTCAGTGATTAAACCTTGCCGCACAATCCTGTCCACGTTTTTGTTCTCACACATCATCAACTGGGTCCCCGTCCAGATAGGAGTAAGGAAGTTTTACCACCTTAGTGTCACCAGCTCTCGCATTGTGTGACCATCGCCTGGTTGGGGATCGGTTGTCTGCACCTCTTGATGGGCTAGTCACCTGAGGAGTTAAAGCGTCTGAGGAATGGCCTTACGGGTATCAGTTATTCGTTTCTTTTCAAGTTACTATCAACGTTCATTTTTTTATTTTAAAAAAAACAAGGATGATGTGGCAGTCAGCATGCCGGTAGAAAAAAAGGACTGACAGAACTGCTAGTCCACTAAGTTCTTCAACTGTCCTCGTCAAGGATCACTTCTAAATCCACAAAAGCAAGAAAGCCGTAAGAAATTTTACTTTGCAAAATGCTTGTGCTGGTTGTTTTAATCGACCCACCTTCACACAGAGTCCGTTTTTGCTTTGCACCTCAAGACTATTCCTACTCCTTAGCATCTGGTAATACAGTTGGCCATCCGTAAAACTATCACTGACACACCAACTGACGTCGGCAGGAATGTGTAGACCGTAAGCGCAGGTGCTTCCTTGTTGACCGAGAACCGGTACTCCAATTTTACAAAAGGTAGATCAGGATTTGTGAGATCTTGAATGAACTATTCAGTTTGTGTGTACCTAATCATGGTTCTCACCTGCCATGACGCGAATGACGATAACACTGAAGTCACAAAGATTCTCTGCCACTTTTTTAAGAGCAACCTGATTCAAGCGCGCCATCATCTAGCATCTATGCCAATTTGCGATCACACAATTGTACTCAAATTTGCCGGTGAGGCGACGTTAGATATTAAACACCTTGGTCGCCTTTTCTCACCCGTCCTGTTGGACAGTTTGTCTAAACTGATAATTTACCCGCGGTTCGACAGTTCTGTCTCTTAAGGTATCCAACTATGTTGATATCTTGCCATCGTTCATGGATGAGAATCGATATGAGGCAATTTCCAATAATACCCATCCCCTCATGTACATAATTAACCCTTGTGTCGACATAATTCTGGTCAATGTCTGGGGATTGTTTTAACACGGATACTTAATGGCTATTATGTTCGGTAGTTAAAATCCTTCTGTTCCGCGTTGCTTATCCATTCGAATTGTCAATGTTTGTGTGCTTCCTCACTGGGTGCATTTTCCAACAGTTGTTTTTCTTGGTTTGTTGTCATTGGATATTGTTCTTTTCGTTAGATTCTTAAATCTTCCATCATGTTGTAATGGTATTCCCTATAAACGATTCATTGATTTCATTGCTTCCCAGTAGTCTACAACGCGTGAAACGTTTGCAACAAAAATTTTGTCTAACACAACTTGCAGTCTTTGTCCAAATCTCTTTAAACGTATTTCTATGTTACTGATGAATAGTATGAGGTTTTGGTTTTCATATAAGTTGAACATCACCCACAACCGATCGCAGCTGTCGTTTATTTTCGCAAGGGACCGAGTGAAAAGTGTATGAGAATGCGACAGCTATGGTCAGTTGTAGGCGATGTCTAATTTATAAGTATTTCTACATCCCATTCAGGATTTCTCTACAGACTTTTATCCGCACGCACCTGTTCTTGATTCCCCTCTGTTATTCCAGATTTTGCTTGACTTCTCGTGTTGAAGTAATTATCACACTGAATCACAAGGTTTTTTCATGAAAACCGATTGTGACAGTTCCTTACACTTTACATATTGCTTGTAAGATTTGATATTACTGTACGACCCAGGCTCGCTCAGTTAGCTGTCCTTCAATTGCTGAAGAGGTGAGCACGTGTAAGGCTGAACCATCACTTCTAGCGATTCGAAAACTTATTATAGTTTTGACGTGAAGTGAATCATGTTCGTAACGTGGTAGTTGGTAACGTTCGTTTGAAGATAGGGTAACAGCGCTGATTCAGCCTTCTTGTCACCTCGGATAGGAAGTGTTGGGAGCAGCAAATGTTTCTTAGCCGCAAGGTTTGTGAACTATATAATCTTATTTTGCTTTGTCAATAACTTGTACAGCTTTTGACTGTTTGCTGTACGTCCCACGGGGTTTGTACCACTTTAGCACTCAAGCTCGCTGACAATGATCGTTTCAACCCCGTTCCACATCGGCTCGTGTTACGGATTACAATTTGATTACATAATGCACTTGTGGAAACCGGACCATCACTCTACAGCGGTTCAACCTCGAATGACTAAACATTCATAAGTTCATACGCGCCCGGCCAAATCCCCAGTTTTGCTTTACGTCTTCAGTATATGTTTACCAGGCTCAGAATTGGTGTTCGTTTGTTTCATCCACATACGAACCACAGTCAGGTTGTGTGTGTAACAAGTACTGTTCGACATTTGCTGAAATCGTCTTCTGTGGACATAATTCATTGATTAGAGCTTGGTTCGAAGCGTTCGTTTCACTACCACGTTCAAATAAATCTATGACAACCCACTTCAACATTGTGACTGGTTAACCAGTTTGCGATTTTTAAATCAGTGCATCCCAAACATCGACATCTACTTTCCAAGAAATGTGTTGCATGCTGTTTTTTCTGAAATCACAATAAAAATTAAGAAAATTAGAGCAGTTCAAATATCACTTACAAATATGAATGGCAAAATTGTCCGCAACTGACTTCATGTGTGACGCCAAGCTGCGTTCGGGG
>JTDE01004070.1:44532-55177 GCA_014338405.1 Paragonimus skrjabini miyazakii
TATATATATATATATATATATAGTGACACTAAATTTGCTTCATCGCCTTACGGTTCATTGCATGCCAACAATTCGCGTCTCTGTAATAATGTCATCTAGCCACAGTCGTTAGTCCTACGAAATGGAAGTCAGTCAAGCACATTCAAATCGATCATTTCAAGATGAACGCATCTAGTAAGAATGTCTTCTATAAAGTATCCAGGAAATGCTGATCTCTCTGGAACATGTGACAGAACATTTTTCTTGTCACCAATGTTCCTCATACAATGTGAACGGGACAGTTAGGTGAGTTCACAGGTTATAGCAGCACGCAATGGCTGACGCGTCAAACTGTGGATGAATCAAACAAGTATTAGTCGCTAAACACTTATTGTCACCTCTAGACCGTTGACATAATACGTAAGACACTATCTTGTTGGTTCATAGACCTATCCAAGTTTCTAATAACACGGTGTTGGTGTACGTTCTGGATGATCAGCAACTCTTTGTAGAATGACAGGCACCCTGATGTTAAACGTTTGAATATAGACTTGGCTATTTTTAGTGTATAGGTCTCTTTCGTCAACTTTTCGCTTTTTTTCTATTTCTGCACAGGGCTTGTTTTTATTTTCATGGTTGTATGACCTTTTCCTCCGCCCGTCCTTTCGTTTCTTTTTTGTTGGCTAGTGCTTCCTGTGTATAAGCCACTGGTTTATCACTGTGCTGTGATGGTGATGATAACTGCGCTTGATTGGAAAATGTATCGTGTTGAACAAAAAATCATTTAGTCTCACGAGAAACTCAAAGATCACTGAAAGACTTCAACCACTTGACCAAGGAATAATGAACGTTCTCACAATGACATAGCGTAAACATAACCTATGTCGTGTTCTAGTGACAATTGTCACTAATATACCTTTCAATTTCCTTATCAATACAACAACCGTCGTCTGATACATGTCGCTAAATGACAGGAGCTGTGTAATAATTTATAAGCTGCGAACTTTCTGTTTGCGATCAAATCACTCGCAAAAATGAGTAAGAATTGAACATGGCTCACCTATTTAGGGGACGGGTGCATCTAACTGATGATTATGACATCGCAAGAGTTCTCGGACTTTAGCCAAGATGCATACGTGAATGATGGGCAATCAGATGACCTGGAGACATTGTGCAATTTCTCCCCAAAATTTGATTTTTCTCCCAATCTGAATGTATATTGTCTTAGCTACATCTCACCTAATAGGGCCGCTTTGAGAAAGCCGAGAGTATGAGCTATCATTAAGGTGCGACTACATTAGAGACACGATATGCCAGCATCCGGCAGTTTCCCAGGTTTATAACAAGATCGCCCATCATGTGTTTGTTTGTGACCAACTCATTAGCCGCAAGTCAAGCTTCCTTGTAGGCCCGTTTACTAGTTCCGTAACCAAATGTACATTGACCATCACTTGCCACTTACAAAAAAATTGACTTATTGGAAAACAGCTGACCAGTCAATATTTCGTAATCAATAAAGTGAGGTTACAATCTCTCGGATAGGAAATCACTTAGTAACGAATTCCCCATCTGTTGCGGAACTTTCCCATATTTAATCAGCTTTAGAAATAATGTTTTACAGCACCATTTCACCTAGTTCTGCAGTATACAAACAAAAACATGATGCTCCAAAGTAGAAGTTATTTCTTCTCTCAAATGTCTAGTACCTTTGCAGGCAGGGCCGAGCTGCTGTTCAAGTTACCTACTCTCTGGACGTGATGCGTGACCTACAACCAACAGACAACTTTGATTTACAACCCACCGAGGGCTTACAAGGACGGTTACATCTGCGTATGACTAACGTCGGTCGTCGCTCATGCAAATCGACGGCTGGTATGGTTGTCTTCGGCCAGAAACCACGTCAGCACTTGATATCCATTGAAGACAACGCTGCTTACAAGGGGTACGTTCTAACTTCCTATGGCTTATGCTTGATGACTTCAAATTATTGATGCGGTACTGAAAAGAATGACAATTTCGTTTTCTTTGAAGAAAATAATAATAATACTAATGCTCATAATAATACCAGTAATAGGTTCCAGAAACTTTGTTTCTGGCAGAATGTACCAAGTCACTGCACTCAAAAGTCAGCTTACTAAGAATTCCCGATTTTCGGTGACTATTCGTCAATATTTTCAAAGAGAGGCGTTGAATAATCGACCGATCTAGAACCTACAGTGCTCTGAAATTATTGGTAGTACAAAAAACCACAGCGCTGCCAGGTCCCTAACTACGAACAAGCAGTCTGTCAGTCATATGCTGCTGTTTATTTAAACACCTTGCAGTTATGGCATGGATTGCACTGAGAAGTCAGAACAAATGCTAGCTGCCCTTACTATTGAGCATCTTTTCAAACGGCTGACGATACGAACAGAAACTCCAGGTGCCAACGTAGAGTCTGGCAAGTAGCACGACATCATTAACAGCAAAACCTATTATCAAATTAGGATATGGAGTCAGAGTTTATGGATTAACCCGAAATGTATCAACCACTTCATCAGGCTTTAACTGTTAGATGCCACAATTCCGTCTGTTTGTCAGAAACCTTCGTCGTGATGTGGCTGCCTTGGTATCCAGTAGTCCCACGTTTGTTTTATCTTCGTGTTTGCCAGCCTCATCCACTAAACTATAAATTTCGCCCTACGGATCTCTGTTTAAGTATCCAAAATCACATATACTCCCACATATTATCAGAAAGTATGAATAAATTTGGTAGAAATTCAGGTTGGAGTCAACTAAATCCAAAACTAATCACCAACAGTCTAGAATACCGCCCAGCAAGTGTAATGAGATCGGAGATTACAACCTGCCTAGGAAGTCCTAATCGCGGGATTATTCATTGGAGTTGACAGACAATAACTGTATGTCCTGCCGAGGCGATCGGGCAACCTGATTATTACTCACAAGCGAAAGTTGTCGAGAGTTCAGGTGTGATAATTCGGTCGTGCCTAGTGTGAGGTCAGTGGCACACTGGTCAACACGGTTGCCTCATGAAAGCGTGGCCGAAGTTCTAATCCGGGCTGTGGGCAGGATATACACCACTGACGAGCTCTAATGAGAGCGAAACTCGAGTCTAGTGCTTCTTTTCTAAACAGAACAGTTGGAAAGTATATCGGAATACGAGGGCTGTGATCAAATGCGAATGACGTTCAACTTGATATCAATACTAACGATGTCTACAACAAATAGGTCACGAATTGCTCTGTTTTCACCGAGTGCATTCTTCGTATCTGTGGTTTAAATTAATCGAACTGTTTTCAAAGCTACCAACACTTTTTGGGTATTCTGACTTTGTTATGGTCACTCCTATTTGTTCATTCGTAAATCTTACTAGATGGGAAAAATTCTAGCTCGGTCAAAGATAAAATGATGCAGTTTGATCCCCGAACTCAAAGGTCTAGCAACCACGACGAATGCTTAGGGTTTTTTGGTTAAACTGCATACAGGATCCAACTTACACTTAAAGTAAGTAAATAAATCGCTATTGGAATCACTGTAGTGAACACGTTGTGTTTTGGTCTCTTCCGTAATACCTCCGTTTGAAAATACAACCAGATATACAATCTCGAGAAACGTTCGAATTTTTCACAGGCACCTACTCAATCGATGGTTGCATGACCTTGATAAATGACGGCTGATACGTCTCTAAATGATGAAATCAGTAGACTGATTTCTCAGTTTGGTAGCACCAGTCAGCAGCTCTGACACATCGTATAACATCAAAAAGCGCACACGCATGCATACTAAATAATTAACTTTATATTCTGAATGGTAATAACCCTAGCGCAGAGAAACGCAGTCAGTAACTCGGCCCACATGGGATTGGTTTATGACGCCTTACCGTAGCTCCCGAGTAATTTCAGGATAATGGACTTGTGAAGTTGCATCAACAGTCGAAGGCTGTCCGTCGGAAAGGTCACACACAGGTTCCTTGTTACTAACCTTGGACCTGCACACTGTGGTCAACATTTTCTTTGTTCACGTAGGAACGGCAGAGCTTCAACCTTCAAATAGCCGACAAAAAAGCGGATAATCGTATTCCTTTTTTCCTAAGCTCTTAGTTACGCAAAATTTTCGACCACAAAACAGTGTTTATTTAAACCGAATAAAGAGCCATGATTACATACCGTTAATCTCAACAGACGAGTCTCCGTAGATTAAAGAATTAGGGGAACAGCTGGACAATTTCAACCTACCGAAAAGTTTGGAATTTCAGGCGTTACACCGTCTAGATCTATAAACTATCCAAAAATGATTATTTTGAAACCTCCAGCATAAACGGCGTTAAAGTCTGAGGGAGTTCAAATCAGGAACTGTACACGTCTTCCATCAAACTCAGTCTGTATGTATCTATTTTTGCGGTAAACAAATGGGGGCAAACGCGTGTGTAGCGTGTGTAGCACTCTAGAAAATAAAGCAAACAATATGGATGCATGCATCACAGAAAGTATTAACATCGTATCCGTCCGTATGATTATTGTACTTAACTTTAGAAAAGTGACCTTCATCAAGGATAATTTTAACTGTTAACAATTTTTTAAATAATGTTTATTTCTCGCTAGTAGAGTTGTAAGAACCCTAGTAAGTCTGTTTAATTAATTTTCCCTTGGCTACCACTTGGACTTGATAACATTATTCATTGCTACAGATTCCGAGGAGGGGCTCTATCGGATGCTTGTCTGTGTGACTCAAACACGAATAAACAAGTTGCATCCACCGACCTAATGGGGCGTGTGGTCCGAGCTCGTCCGTTGACCGCAGTTAGCCAAGAGTTACGAGAAATGCTCAAATCAGACGCACCATTAGTGGGCAAGCCTGCTACGGTTCGATCGAGTGCTGACAAGGACAGACAGCAAAAGTTGGCCCGACTCCACTTGGTTTTACAAGCAATGGAAGGAGCAGCGCACAAGACTGATCTGATCGGTCACACAGCTCTGTCTGGGGTGCAAGTTCGTGATCACGTAGAAAGGTCTTTTTAAAATTTTTGGCATTAACCCTGAAACCGGTTACAAGCTTTTATGAATTTACCAAACAGGGCCAGGAAGGACGTTATTTAAAATTTCAGTTTCATATTGTAAGTGGATGATGTTCTTATTGTTTCTGTCGTCAAATGCAACTGTGCTTCTCGTGGCAATTTCAACATCCTGATTTTCATCTATCATGGTCAGTATGGACAATGCAACGCTTCCACAGGCGTACAAAACCATGGGGAAAGTTTTTAATCATAATGTTCTACCTGACCCTAACAAACCGCAGCAGGGACGTTTACGCGTAGCCGTCGGAAAAAAATGGTTTGTTCGTGACAATCACCCTCCTGTTGTGTAATATGTTAACGCAGTTAACTATTACCCCACTGCTCCTTTGAGGTTTGCATACAAATATGACTGTTCGAAACTGCTCAGAATAATTATCGGTGGTATTTATGAAGCAACACTAAATGTGCCGAATCGATAACGTTTCGTATCAGGTCAACCTAATGGCTTTATGGGCACAAGAATTGGCATTCTATTCACGGTTTAAACAAAGACGTCCATTTCCGTTGAGCTCGTAGTGTTCAAGAACGAGCTACTGGATAGCCGAAAGAAATGCAGACATACCTTGCTAAGTTATCAGTGACACTAAAACGAACAAATGGAACAGAAAAGTTGTAAAACTCAAACAAGCTACAGTAATCACAGAATTTGATTCACAGAAGATATTCACAGGTATTCATGATAACCGACAGAATATTCTGAATTACCAGTATCTGGGAAGTAAGGGTATTGCGGAGCTACTGTGGACTGTCGAAGCGCGATTGGAGGTGCAACGATCTCCGTAGTAGCACAGAGCTAAAAAGACTTGGGTGAAAGATCCGTAGTATATCGTCAAGCGACTGTGCAAACAGAGAGAAGAGCAGACTGGTGTACGCAAATTTTGCGTTATATTTCAAGGTCATTTTGGTCAATTTGAACAACACACGAAGGTGATTCGAAAGCGTTATTGTACAAAAATGAGGCATCGTTTGTTAACAAAAAATAAGAATAACTTTACAAACCCGATTTGTTTCGAGGTGGACATGCTATCTGAAAACTAGGATTGATCATTGATGTGTTAATTCAATCGGTAGAAGTTAATTGTGTAGCTCTGTCCTTACACTGAAGTTACAGAAACTTTCCTGTTCAAAATCCATCGTCCATCATGCCCTATCCAAAATGAGATAACTCACAGGTTGATTCCAACCGGTCGGCAAAATAATTGTGAATAAATAACTTGATAGATTTGTTAATTTAAGAAAGACCAAAATGTTGAAAATCTGGGTCTCGAGTGGTTTAGAACCAGCAGTAGAAACAGTATGCCAGCATGGCTTCGTAGGCCGACACATGCGACGTTTGCCCTGTTTATAAATGCTGTCTTTGTCGCCGGCTCAACTCAAGCTAAAGCCCATATTTTCCATTGTCTGGTTTCTACTAGATTAGCAAAACAATTCCACTGTTCATCTTACACATGTCTCTATTCACTGTTTCATTCAGTTATCAGGCACTGACCGCGCTTTGGAATTGTCCACCATTCATCATTATCGTGAACAGAAGAAAAGAGAGCAAATCGAACGCATGTTAGCTAATGTGACCACAATTGTGTACGATCTTGAGATCAGTTTCGGATGCATGGAATTCTTTGAATTTGAATTAAAGAACCCTGACTCCAACGAAGACACTGTTCATATTTGCATTGAAGATGAACGGTAGGTATAGATAGTCACCTGTTAAAAGAATTGTAGTTTTGTTTCCCAATACTAGACGACAGATCCATTAGACCATCTTTTAGACCTATGTACTGTTGAAAATAGTTCAGTTTGTAGAAGCATGGAATAGCATCGGTGTTGGTTCATGGTAGACGAAATCAGTACACTTTAATTATAACGATGATATACAACGGAAAATAAGCTAGCTTCTTACATCTCAGTTATTGCAAGATTAGTCATTAACACAAACCAACGGCAGTTTGTCAATATGGTCTGAGTTTATCTGTCTCATTTGTTGGTTTGAAACAATTTTATCTTCTTGTGAATCTGAAAGGAAAGGGTAAATTCATGTCATCTATCTCCTTCACTTACATTTTAATCCAGCTTTGAAGTTAGAATCACCAAATCTATAAATTCATACAATTTTACAAAAAACGATTATGCAGTAGGCAACAAAAAGCTGTTCAACACAATCACTTGGAATGATGAGTAAACGGAAGGGGGATAATATATATGCACCAGTCCAATGAACATACTGAAGACCTAGTAATCGGAGAGTAACATCCATTTCGAACACCAATTTAAGTGCCTGGTAATCAGCATCCGTATAGTAAACCAGTTAAATCACAACCCGATTCGAGTTTTATATATGGGCAGCTGATATGCCCAATCAGATCCGTGGCCTGTTCTGGTGACTTTATCCAACCAATCAACCACCCGTCATCTTTATTTGATGATTTGACATAGATCGCTTATGTCATAAAAATTGCCTTTGGTCCCGGTCCATTGCTGACAATTTAACCCGTCTGGTTCACTCAATTTCATCATCCCTGATTAGCCAGTTTAAGGCAATTCACTTATTTGTCCTAACATACCAAAGCTTTCAGCCACAAAAAAATGATAAGATCCTGTTTCTTCTTCCAGAAGAGATCGGTAGTAATTTACTTCCCAAGTTTGTTGCGGAACTATTCTCCCAGTCGTTCTAAGCTTATATGCAGGTGTCCTAAAGGATGCAGTTCTTTCTCTATTTTTCTGCTATTTTTGTGTTGGCTTTATGCCTGTTCCAAAGGTGACATTTCTGTTCTGTTGAAGTATGCACATAATGCCATATTCACAGTCCAGTATTTCAATATACCCACTACTCTAGCTTTCTAAACTAGCCAGCTTGTATATCGCATGCTCTTCAGCGCGCAATACATTTAGACTTATTGTTTCTTTCCCCTGTCTTGAAGAGATTTTCTACCGACAGCTTTCTATAACGGTCCGCAAGTACATGTCAGAAACGGAACCCTCTCTGGATCCTAGACTGTTGACTAGTTAGACTTTATATTAATGGATAATTTAACGCGGGTGATTTACAAGAAAGATATTCCTGCCAACCCCAGTAAACTCATACTTTAAGCCTTACCTCTGCAGATATCTTCAGCGTCACATGATCTGAGTCCCTGTGCTGTAAATAATTACATTTTCATCAGCAGCTGTACAGTTTCCCAGTATCCCGTACAGAAACTTCATATCATTCATCAGACACATACGCCAATTGTCTCCCAACATTGTTAATTCACATTTCTATCAGAAAACAACAGTGTAGCGAACAAGCTCGTTTTCGGTTATTCATCATCAGCATAATTACATAACAATTTATATGAAACAGAGTTGTCAACCGAAAATGAGCTTGTTCGCTACACTGTTGTTTTCTGATGACTACCCTGGGGATTTTTAGCCATCTCAAACGTGCCAAAGACCCAACTGTGCTTCGTGGACTTAACAAGTTTGTAAAGTTTAGCACAAAACTGGCAGAAGCGAAAGCTGAAATTCGGTTCCTGGACAGATGTACGCAAACGGGTGAATATCCGAGACATTTCTGGACAATCCTGAGGAGAAATCGTATCAATGTTAGCATGATATCACTACAACGACACACACTTAACGAACGTGATACTGTTCAAAGCAGACTTGAAGAGTTAGAGTTGAACCTGGCCAAATGTGAACACCATCTGGAGCAGCTGACGCCCGAAGAACATGATAACTTGAAGACTTACGTCCGCCTGATTGTCGAAAAGCAACTGCAAAAGAAGCAGGCCGCACTGCAGAAACAACTCAGTCTAATGAAACCATTAACTGAATTCCCAGCCAACCCAGAACGGTACGTTCATAATTTTTCCTCATTGCATCTGGATAAAAAGTTGATTGAAGCATTGTCACTGGGTCCTAAATTTTGGTATCCAAAAGGAAAAACTAGGCAGTTGGATTTGGAAGTACAGTTCGAGAACCTGTTTTCTCAGTTGTCTGACCTTAAGCCGTCATCACCTCTAGATGTTTAACGATTGAAGTCGACGCGTGTTAACTCACGTTACCAATATCAGCAGAGTAACCCAAACTTGAAACATTTGTTAACGCAGGAACGAACGCAGGAACGAACGCAGCCGAAAGTCTGAGGAAAAATGAAAGCATTATTATCTCCAAGCCGGATAAAGGTGCTGGAGTAGTTCTGCTCAAAAAGATAAATTACCTGGGAAAATGCAGACAATACTAAGTGACCAAACTAAATTCGAGAAGATGGAGAATGAGAAGGACAAAACTCCTCAAATAGAGAAGGCTTTGTCGAAAATACTACGTTCTATGAAACAAAACGGGACAATTGACTCCCCAACTTTCGAACGTATTCGACCCATTGGAACCACAATTCCCAGGCTTTACAGATTGCCGAAAGTTCACAAAGTGGGTATACCTCTTCGACCTATTTTAGACATGGGCAACTCACCATACCACTCGCTGGCTAAATGGTTATCGCATCTCCTTGAACCCGTCAGGCAGAAGTTATCAAAGCATAGCCTACGAGACTCCTATGAATTCAGTAACACAATCATCGGGTTAAACCTAACCGGACAACAAATGCTTTCTCTGGACGTATCATCCTTATTTAAAAGTGTTCCACTGAAGGAGACGATAGACTACTTGTGTGATTATATTGTAATCAACAACATAGATGTCCATATACCCCCACCAGAACTAAAACAGTTATTGTACTTCTGTACTCATAACATACAGTTTAAATTCAATAGGAAACCTTATCGACAAACAGATGGCGTGGCGATGGGATCCCCATTGGGACCGTTGTTTGCAGACGTCTTCACGGCGAAGCTTGAGAATGACCAGTTAGAAGAAGCCATCAGTGGATTTAGCGTTTATAAACGATACGTGGATGACATCATATGTATAGTTAGCGAAAATACTAACCCAGCGGATATCTTAACCAGTTTCAACTCTGCCCACACAAACGCGACATTTACACTAGAAGCTGAACGAAACGATCAACTAGCCTTCCTGGACGTACTCATCCGGCGACAGGCTGATGGATCCGTTCAACGTAAAATCTATAGGAAAGAAACCTGGAATGGGCAGTATATCCATTTTAGCAGCTTTATTCCTCTAAGACAGAAAAGGAATCTCTTAAACCGCTTGACCAATAGAGCCATGAGAATATGTGCACAGGATACAGTCTCCGATGAACTATCGTTTCTATGCGCACTGTTCTTACAAAACGGCTGTCCAGAGCGTTTTGCAGACAAGACTATGCAGCGTCGTGAGAAACAGGATAAGATGAATCTAGTGGAAAAGAAAGCAGTATTCATCTCACTACCATTCAAAGGAGATACGCTTGCCGAGACAATCACTAGGAGACTTGAGACTGTCATCAATAGAACATTTTACGCTGCAAAATTACGCGTCTGTTTCAACTCGACTCCAGCTTTGTGTTTACGGTTAAAGGATAAAATGCCCGTTTCTGCGGCTTCTTTTTGTGTATACTCATTTACTTGTTCCTGTGGAAATAGTTACGTGGGTCGCACGATCAGGCGTTTATCTGAACGCATCCGTGAGTACAATCCAGCATGGATCAACAGC
>JTDE01004071.1:0-21802 GCA_014338405.1 Paragonimus skrjabini miyazakii
GCGACAGCGCGACATTCGTGAGATGCGTATCACGCAAGTGATGCGCGGCGCTGAATGTAGCACTGATCATAGACTGGTCAGGACTAAATTATTAATCCCTGTACGCAAGTCTGTTTATTGTAGATCTTCCGGACAACGGTAGAAGTTGTATATCAAATGACTGGAAAACTGCGGGACAAAGACTGCTTTTCAATGTGCAGTTGCCACTTGTCTGCACGACGCTCCTGTATCCATTACCCCTGAAGGTATGTGGCAGTTCATCAAGGAACGGATCACGACAGCAGCCACCGAGACGATTGGTGTCAAACGCCAGAAACGTCCGGACTGATTCGACGACAACAACGTGGTTATCGCCAAACTGGTACGAGAGAAGAATGCCGCGTTTGCTGCCATCATAGTTGACCCGGACAATGAAGCGAAGAAGGCGACGTTCCGAGGTATCCGCCGTCAACTGGCCGAGCGTGTTCGCGGAATCAAGGATAACTGGTAGATGAAGCATGGCGATCGCATGCAGGGCTTCGCAGATCGTCGACGACATAAGGAGTTCTACGATTTGCTTAAAGCGATATTCGGCCCTTCTATCCAGTCTACTAAAACAGTGGTAGACGTGGACACCGGCTGTTCGGGCACCCAGCCAGAGGACATCCTGAAAGTATGGCGCAAACACTTTGGTAGCCTACTAAATCGTCCTGCTGCCATTGATTGGGTGACCATGAAAAGCCTGCCGCAACAGGCCATCAAGCCTTCACTTGCTCTTGCTCCTGATTTACTAGAATTGCGGAGAGCAATTAGTCAACTTCGCAACGGGAAGGCTGCAGGTGAAAATGGATTGCCAGGCGAAATCCTGCAGAATGGCGGGCCGGCGATGGAACGTGCACTGCTCCAGCTGGTTCACTCCATCTGGGAGCACGAGTTGATGGCACAGGATTTCAAGGTTGCTGTGATAGTACGTTTGTTTAAAGGTAAGGGTAAGAAGCAATGCCCCGACAGCTATCGGGGCATCAGTCTGCTGAGCTGCGCAGGCAAGGTACTCACTCGTTTGGTCAAAGTACTACCGTGATTGTACAGTTTGTTGTGGAAGCATCGTATTCTTACTTTGTCCATTTGTATTCGTTGATGCCTGCTCGTTCCCAGTTCTGCGTAGCCTTTCGAACGCTGGGACACTTGACATCAACCAACTGTAATCGCCCCTGGATCATGATGGTTGAATAGCCGGAAGGTTGAAGCCGAGCGTCTGGATCTAAAATGCACGTACACCCTCGTGTCAGTTGGCACGACTGCGGTATTCTGGGGCCGTTCGTTAGCTCGATCCGGTTAGGAGGTCTGCTTTTGGTTAAGTTCCGGACTGGTTCATCCTCGCAGCTAAACGACAGTGCAACACCACTTCTCATCTAATTAAAACCAGACAAATGTACACACTTTCAGTCGATGTCTTACTCACTGAACAGTAATTTAGAGTATACTTATTCAAACCTAAGATGTCTCGATGTCAGTTCAGCCTGTTTCTATGTTAATTTGAGATGTCTCAAGGGGTTCTCTGGATTGCATGTGCGAACGGGGTTGCATGACTAATGTACATTTGAGTAGGCTGATAATCACAGGGGACCGGTTGGCCCGTACTGTGTGAGAGGACACGAATCTCCCGACTGCCGAGAATGGACGAAGCTTGCTTGCCTGTACCCAGTTGCCAGGCTGACCAGAGCGTATGTCAACATGTACACCACGAGTACTGAGAGCGTGTGTGTGTTCCTACTAGGTAGAATGCACATGGACAGTATCTCTGGCAAATCGGTCGTTTGTTTCGGCTACATCAACCATCCACTCATTTGGTGTAGGCTTCGGTCATCGTGATCTGAACGGTCAGATAAGTCGGGTACGTTGTCTTTTGTGTTAGAGCGGTAGCTATCCCAGTAGCAATTTGACTTTTGCCTTGATGACTGATAGCAGTACTGTAACACCCAGAGTAATCGATCGATTATGGTCCCCGAGCGTGTGCAACTAGTGTCCAGGTTATGTGGCAAATCCTTGCAAGTTCACTCGAACGTTTGGTGACCTACGCATGACTCGAGCGAGACAAACCGCCTCATGTAATTGGCTTGGGGTCTGCTACCTACTGTGTGAACAAAACAGAGCGACTGAGGACAAGCTAGGCATAGATGACCGTATTCCAGTACTGTGGTCAGTCAGTATAACGATGGGGTGGTTGAATAAATATGAAAATATAGATTGAACATCACTCATAATTGATCGCAGCTGTCTTATTCCCATAGACTTTTCAGTCGGCCCATTTCGAAAAAAAGCACTAGACTCGAGTTTCGCTCTCATCAGAGCTCGTCAGTAGTGCATATCATCGCCACTGCCATGATTTGAACCACGAACACGCTGTTCATGAGGCAACCGTGTACACCACTACGCCACTGAACTCACATTAGGCACGACCGAATTATCATATGTGAACACTCAACCACAGTGTACAGTGTACAGTGTACACAGTTGCCTCATGAACAGCGTGTCCGTGGTTCAAGTCCCAGCAGTGGCGAGGATATACACTACTGACGAACTCTAATGAGAGCGAAACTCGAATATATTGCCTCTTTTTTCGAAAGGGGCCGACTGGAAATTCTATGGGAATGCGACAGCTGCGACCAATTGTGAGTGATGTTCAATCTATATGGAAATCAAAATCCCCTACTACTCATCTACAAATATGAAAATGTATCAGTCTGTAGTTCATCATGAACCAGCCAAACAGTAGAAGCCGGCTACTGGATGCACATCATCTAACTTTCGTCAATATTTTTTGAGAAGTGTTTGCGGGAGAATTGAATCAAACATCAGTTCTAATTAATTTCAATTTCCCTTGCATTATTCTGTGCGTTCTGTGTAGGTTTTTACTAACCAGGCTATACGCATCATATGTGTACAGGTTGTCAGTGTCCTAGTTGATTTAACGTCCGTCACAGGAACGCATAATTATTTGATCGTTCTCTTGTACAATCCTATGATCTGGAGCCCATGTTATAACTCCGATACCATCCAGAACGAACTCAAAACTCAGCACTCATGGTATTAGCCAATATCAAGTTTGTTGAGTCTCCATGGATTTTTTTTATACACATTAAACAGCAGTGAAGTAAAGAAATACAATTGGTGCCGACGCCTCAGCTTTTCTACCAGTTGGCTCGACTCGACTTGTAGCTTGTTCGTTTTAACACGTGACACACTTAAACACCTTGCTTTACTCTGGTGCTTGTTATTAAAAAATCCGATACTACACCAGGGTGCTGTCCGGATGTTCACTGTGCTGACATGCCAGTTTGTTCGAGTTGCCGACATTGATTGGCTCTGACCTTCAGCGAATCACTGGTTGACCGCGTATCAATTAGTTCGTTCAATCGGAACCCCATGTATCTATGGAATAGTCAACCTGACATGTTGTGCATTCAATCACTCAGCCTGAATAATGAAATTCAGTCATGGTTACCTCTATGTACCCAGTCTCCTCTCTCCTCTCGAGAGATGATTTTGCGTTAGCAACTGCAGTACAACTAATAATAAGTGTGATGTATTTAGCCTGATGATAAATCACTGAAAACGAGCTTGTTCGCTACACAGTATTTTTTATGATTACACTGGGAATTTTCGCGCAATTGATATAAGTTGAACATCACTCACAGTCGATTGTAGTTGTCACACTCATAAAGACTTTGTAATCATCCCATTGAGAAATGATAGGGATCGTAAGGTCATGTGATGTAATAAGGTAATATCAAATTAGAAAATGGAAATAAATGTATAAGTCGAACACGGGTACCTGACCGTATCTCAAAAAAGCTTTTTTTTTAAATTGGCATTCAAGGTCGCCAAAGAGTTCAAAGGTACCAAGATGGCTGCGCTGTCTGGGGACTCAGACAAGTATCACGAATGTATGCATCCAACCTGTGTTTTAAATCACCTATTGATGACTATATCGCGAAGGATTCTGATAGAACGTTGTAGATTAAAGATACCTTGACACTGAAGAAATGTTATTTTCATTCCTGCCGTTACAGGTTCCATGAGGGATCTCGCAGAGTGTGGTTAGGATTAACCGTAGCATCGGAAGGTATGACGACTAATTAAACATTCTTTAGCTCACAATAAGGTCGCGTCTGACAAATCGATAGTACGTGGAAGATTGACCTGATTTGAATAATGTTTCCATATAGGAAACAAAAAATGTTCGAGCACACTATGTAGCCTTACGCTGTATGCACCATCAATTCGGAGGATATCTTTTGTTAAGTATATTCATCAAGCGTGAATAACTTCAGGTGAGAACTTACCTGTGAACTGAACATCTCTGAGTTATACGTTACCAACTATCGGGTCAGCACCTCTAGTGTTTCATTACTGTACCTCATAATTTAAGAGTAGTTGGGAGATAGGCTGGTACCCTCCGGGATACTCGTTTGTGGACGATTGTACTTGTAAGTTGTGGGGGATTTGGTTGACATTAGTTGAACATCATTCACAATTGATTGCATCTGTTGCATTCTCAGAGACATTCCAGTCAACCCCTTTCAAAAAGAAGAACTGTACTCGAGTTTCGCTCTTGTTAGAGGGAATGTGAATAATGTTCCAGTTATGTTAACCAGATCCTCTATTGTTTACCAGTGACCAGAGTATCGCCTAATAAATTTTGACGATTTGTGGGATTTCAACTTGAAGAAAAGTCATAGTCATGAGTTCATCAACCAGAGTTGACAGGACAGTTACTGTGTCCCCTTTCAAAACCATCGGACAATCAGAGCATTACTCTCAAACGAATGTGATGGAGTGTTCGTATATGATAATCCAGTCGCACTTAACATGAGGTCAGTGGTGCAGTGATGAACGCGGTTGCTTTATGAAAGTGTGGCTGGAGTTCTAACCATGGCTGTGGGAAGGATATGCACTACTGACGAGTTCCAACTAGAAAGAAACTCGAGTATTTTCCGGAAAAGGTTTACTGTAACGTCTGTGGAAATACAACACTTGTGGTTGTTTTTATTCTTAAAAAGTATTCAGCGTTGTAGCTTTTCTACAGCATTTTGTATTTCACATTTCATACCATTTTTCACTCCTTTACTTTTCTTGCGCATACTTTTACAAGCGTGTAAATTGAAAAGTATGTTTCTCGAAGGTCGCGAACTGTTTGTTCTTCCTCCGGTCATGTGTTCTTGGTAGTTGATGACTAACGGAGGCCACTATCCATTTCAACATATTTCCGGAAGTGTATGTCTCGACAGTTATTTCCACCATGGATTCGAAATCCTTTTGAGCAGTAAGATGGATTAGATTTATCGGAAATATCTTTATATAATGAGATTGATCTCCATACCTACGCAAATTCCCGAACTACTTTGAGCCACTTCTTTCCGTTTTCATCAACTTTTTACCTGTATTCATTTCTAAGTTGTATAGCGTAATATATATGGCGTTTAGATGCATTGCAGCATGCAATAGGTTATGAATATGCACTACTTTACATGTAAAGGAGTTGGATAGCAGCCTATGTGTTGTGTTTCGACGATGCGAATTGCTACTATCACTCTAAAGCTTTTCTATTCGGATAATACTATCCTCTAGTGACCATATTCTCGCACTGTCAGCTTGTCAACCACAAAAGCATTAGTCTCATGTCTGTCGCATCCAAGATGCTTAAGGGTTTCGTAATGTGACGGTTTCTGAGACAAAGACAGAACCAAGTACGAGAGGAACATATGGTTTTCCGACCCGATAGACGGCAGACTTTGGAGCTTTGTCAATTATCATGATACTCTTGAACCTGAAGGTGGTTTTCATTCGGTCGCCTGACGTGCTCTCTGGAGGTATGTCCATCATACAGGAATCTCAATGAAATTTGTCAGGTCATCGAAATAACCGTATGTCCGCTCCGAGTTCACAGTGCGTGTTTATGGAAAGTTATCTAAAGCATCGCCACTTCAAATGGTGTTTCATAATAGTATCTGATCTCTTCAATCCAACTACATGGTTGATGACACTCTGGAAAGTACACTCAACAGTTTCGAAGATCTTATATTAGGGCTCCTACCAGGCAGCAGATGACACTGCTTTGCTTTTGTAGAAATGCGTAACATACTGAATCGGTTGACAAATATGGCTGGCCTTTGTCATTTGTACTTGTAAGATGTAAAGTGTTATTACAGGAACTTGCTATTCTAGGCAGGCAGCTCGGCATCGTTGACCGTTTCGTCTATCCGCGTGGTGCAATCTTGTCAGCTTGTATTATTGTTGCCTGGGCATCTATGAGGATTCCGAAGGCACATGGTGCACACGTAATTTTTTTATTTATGACGTTGCAGCGAGATCCAATTATTGATTGAAAAGAAGGTTCACACTATGTGTGTGCTCCCAGTTTTGGTTGATGAGTATCCAACAGCCGCTGCCTCCGACAGATGATCTAAATCAAACAGGTGAGTTGTGTGAACAACGCAACAGTCTGTCAATGCGTATTCAGAAACTTTGCAAGTTCGCGGCCGGTAACTGAGCTACTTAAAATATGCGGTCTGCGTTGGTTGAGTCACATACTCTGAATGCTAGCAATAGCTTCTGCCTGATTGCGGCGTCCGGTGATTGGAATAGACATAAGACAACCGGGAAAAGTAGCAAAGCCGTGCTCGCCTTGTTTGGTGCGGTCGTAGGTGCTGCCTGTCAGGTTGAATAATGCGCGACCACTCACACTGTTGGCTGGAAAAATTCGGTTACTGCAGTGTATCGCTACCAGTGGCGAGACTCTTTCCGTAAGGTTGTTGGTTCTTTATGAATTTCGTTTTTGTTTTACTTCCGTATACAAAATTAATTATGTAGTAATGCTCTTTTCTATATCCTTGTGAAGATCAACGGAAGATCGAGCCACACTTTCATATTTGTCAAAATTCCCTTCGTTTGGCACTGACCCGCTCTTTCTCGTGAAGCTGTGTAACTAATTGCTGGCCAATGTCACCTCCACGTCCACATCAGAAACAAAAAATTGCTCGGTTCATCCCCTTGGTTGTCGGTTTTTACTCACATGACCACACGCTCGTCGCTGTCCCCTACTCAATGTACTACCCTACCGCTGTGAACCTAATGGTCATAGTGACAGAGTAATCAGCCAATCGATCGGCTCGTAAATCAGGTATTTAGTCACACCCCAGGGTGGTTCAATTGCATTTTTGTTGTAACGCTGGTTAATACGACCTCAAGCTATCCCGACTGATTGCAAAAGACTCAGCAATGAAGCACGAGAAAAGTTCCTTTGCATATTGTCAATAGGGCATTATATATGAAATTAACATAGCAGCCGGCTTCATTGACTTGGCTTCAGTAGCTTGGCTTCGGCCTTGAGGGAAGACTGTATTGGTCATCCCATAATATGTTCCAGGGTTGTTGTTCGGTCCATGCATATGTCCTGTCTGGTGCACCTGTTTGACCTTTCGGTGAGTGCCGTGATGCGCGTCTCAACTAAAATCATTTCGTCTCGTGACGTTCGTGACAATTTTGTCGGCCCGTTTTTCTATGGTCGCGTCCGTCGTTGTGCCTTTCGACCCTTGATGGCCTTTTGCCACTAGTTACTGTGCCCTGCGAACGCAAACAAGTTGAGGTGTTTTTAAGCTGAATATCACTCACATTTGATCGCAGCCGTCGCATTCAGATAGATTTTCCAGCCAGCCTCTTTGGAAAAGAAGCATTTGACTTGAGTTTCGCTCTCGTTAGAGCTCGTCAGTAATGTCACAGCTGGAATTTGAACTTCGGTCACGCATTCATGATGCAACCATGTTCACCACTGCGCCAATGATCTCACGTTAAGTACGGCTGAATTATCACATCTGAACTTTCAACCACTTTCGATTGTGAGTAATGCTTTGACTGCCCGATCATCTCGGGAGGAGACACAGTAACTATCCTGTTAACTTCAATCATTAACCCTGCGATTAGGATCTCAGAGATAGGTCGAAATCTCCGATCTCATTAAACCTGCTAGGTGATATTTTAGATTACGGATGAGTAGCCGGAGATTTGGTTAATTTTAAGTTACGGTTTGTTACTTTTAGTCAGTCCTGATGTTTGTGTTATTAGCAATGCATGTCCAACGATTTACTTTGGCTATGATATTCGTTTTCGTTGACTATTCGTTCATCACTCAATGTTCATCAGTAGAATTTACGATAACTATGAATATGATTCAAACTTTGATCATGACTGAGAAATTTCCTGTCAAGATGCTTTTTATCTGTTGTAACACGTCACATGGCTAAGTGGTTATGGTTGTGTGGTCGTCAGGACTACCGGTTCTAGTAGCAGTGGTTATATTTTTAACTGATTGTTAGAAAAGCTACTAGAATGCCTTAGTCGAAAAACATTAGGCATTTTGTTGGTTTAACAGTGATAATCCCCTATCCGTCATACAACTGTAAGGTCATATGTCTTGGGTCACGAGAACATGACTCCTTCGCAGATTGCAAGTGTTGGAACGATTGGCTTTTAGTTCCGGTTTAAATCCAATCAAGAATTTCTGGAGCATATTTAATCGTGAATTATACAAAGGTGTTAGATTCTGCAAGTTTATGGCGTACTTGAAGGATACCTTAGAAGGAGCATGGAATGATCTGAACATAAACAGTCTTGATTCACATGAGACACACCGAAACAGTGTATTGCGATAGCGAAGAGAAATAGACAAAACATCTATCAAATGGGTTCTATAGCATAACGGCGATCACCTTTTATTGCGTTTAAACTAAACAGTCATTAAATAACACCACTGTTATGGCGTGGACGGACAACAAAAATGCACATTTTGTGACACATTGCAACAAAGTAGCCAGAAAATGTTGGGCGATCTGATCACTTTGTTGAGGCGCCTACAACACGTGTGTACTGAATACTTGTTTAATCCTCTGGGGTGATGATGTCAGTTGTTGACTTCATTTTCAAAGAAACTCAGACAAGTGGTTTGGATGGAATTTGCGTTCAGCACCAACTTCATATGATCACAAAATGAGAAACTTATTGCCAATCAACTCAGTCCAGTTCGGTTCACCGAATGCATATGCCATGGCAACAATTCGTAAAATTTCAAAATTATATCTGTGTGCACTTTCACCCATAGGGCATCAGTTCATTCTTACCTCACATGTTGTCTTTACAGCAGACAAATCTTCCGGCCACTTGAGAGAATATTTGATCAACTGCTGACATCACCATGTTACCATTACAAGCTAATTTTTTTAAATAAGTAATTTGTTAACCTTGTTGCTTGTAACTGAAAGTCCACGGAAGTGACCGAGATGGTGTGCTGTTATTGGTGCTTCTGCTGTTCAGTGAACAAGCATAATAGTTTGAAATACACAACAGTAATCGCATATGTACTTAGCTTGTGTCCAAAGCTAGTTCCTTTCCAACTGTGATGTGGTCAGAAGTGTATACAGCGTAATTATGCATGCAGTCAAACAACAATTAAGCCATTCAGTTATGAATATTAATTACTACAACAGGAACTTGTTCAGAAGCCCAAAAAAATCAGTTCTTTACATCGATAAACAAAAGACTTCTACTTTTCAAATTCAATAGTTTGCTAAATCGTTTTGTTAACTTAAAACTAAATGTATTACTAGTTACTTATGTACGCCGGGTAGGTCCGTTAAGCGTGTTCTAACAAACAATCGCAAAGCGTGCACTTTCACCGATATCACGTGACCACTCCTCGCCCGCATACGCTGTGGCGGCGCATTCAAAAACCACCGATCGATTGACAGATTTTTCACCATCCATGCTTCTCACAAAAGGAAGATGGTTGGAATGTGATTTGTTCGATGTAAGAATACGGGAATAGTTTCTGCCAAAATGGCTGAGAATGGTTCTTACAATGAACAGTTGATTCGACTTGACGAATCATCTAAAATGGATCCTAACTTTCACGGATCCAATCCATTTTCTGATGTGCCTTCTCCACCAAAAACAGGAAACCACCTAATGTTTACCAGAACTTATTCAGCCACAGGTTGTAACTGCTGTCCATGTGGCCCCACCCATAATAAGTCAGACAGAAGAAGATTGGGTAGCAGTATGAGTCAACCCGACTTAGGTCATGCTCCAGACGGGCCTTTGTTTACAGAAGCTTATCGCATGTCTGTCTATGAACGTCAGCTGCATTTTGAGCATATCCGTCAAAAAAGTGCTGACCAAATACAACAACCAGCCATGAATCACGAACGATTCGATGAGACTCATTTCGTCAGACAAGAACCTGTCGTTAGTGAAGTCGGTGTGAAAAGAGCTGATGAGTTCAGCCATTCATACTGTGCTCCAGTTCTGAATTCAGATTCGTGGCCGCTGTATCCAGAACAACTTGCAAGTGGTTATGGAAGAGAAAGAGATTTCAGCTGCACCGCTAACACGACATGCAGAAGCTCGCCGTCGTCGGAAGCCAATCGAATTTGCAAGGCAGAATGCAACAGAAGCAAGTCGCTGGATCAAAAAAGAGAACCATCCGAGCATGGTGCATCGTCCTTTTTTCTGCCGAAGGCCAAAATAGATTATCATTTTTGCAAAAGAAGCTCGTGCGGAGATAGGCAACCAGAGTGTCCGGTAATGGATACTTGTATACCACCATGGTCCTCAATAGCATGCAAGCAATCACACTTGACAGTCAAAACCTGTGCTTCTTTGTTACACCAACGTATAAACCGACCAGACTCGGAACCATCAGTATCCACAATACAGTCAAAACCACCACATTCTTCACGTTCACAGAGTTTGCCTGTAAGATGCCCGTCAAGTTCGCGAAAATTGAGTACTGGGCCACGTCGCCCATACGCCGTGACCTATATCTACAATCCAACCTTAGAGTCTGCACAAACTGTCATGGTAAACGATCAGAGAAGAAACGTAACAGGACAGTTGGATCTTTATCCCGATATTGGAGTTCCGTCCACCTACGAAGTGTTTTATCCATTTGCATCCAGTGCTGAGCTCAATGGGTACCATACAACACCAGACTCGACCAAATTACAATCGATTCCCACCTGTGAAAGTGAAACTCAACCTGTGGGTGAATTCGAGGGACAGTGTCTATCCTATAGAGTGATGTCAAAGAAACCTGTATCGACGTACAAACTGGAGCACGGCTATTCCGGAAAAATGGCAGAAGCAACCCGCAGACAATGGTTTTGTGGAAAATTGACAGCTCCAAGTCCGCGTTCATCAAAATTCGCACAGTTCAGCAAAAAACCGATAAGAACACAGAAAAGTCCACGTAAAGTGGTAAGACCTGTCAGTCCGGTAAAGACGCAAGCAAGAGAACAATCAGTTGGATCTTTCATGCGAATTACCGACAACGAAGTACCGCCAAAACCAGGTTTATCCACCACACATACAAAACCACTTCCTAGCAGTCCGATAGAAGAATACCCAGCTAACCACCTGCTTCAGGTTACGAGATCAGTCAGTGATACCAAAAGTATTAATGAAATTAACACAAACAAGCCTCCGTCACGACCAATCGAACTCAATCCGACATCAAACCTGAGTCCAAACTCGACCAAACAACTGACACACAGGTCAAGCGGATTCACTACCGCTTCGGCGCAGTCGATTCAAAGCACACCAAGTAGACGAACAACGGACAAGTCCGTTCGATCCACTCGAACGGTGGAAACGAGCGGTGAACCGGTGTCCCAAGCTAACTTTGGACGAAAACCTCAATCTCTGTCTCTTCTGGTCCACGAATCAACGTCTTCATTGAATGTTTCTTCAAAAGACGATTACAGAGATTTGGTTCAACATGCAGTTGCTGCCGTCTTTAGCGCACCACCGCTATATCACTGGGGTTCAACTGTACTGCCCAATTCCCTCAATATACCCCGAATGCGTCAACCGCCGGAACAACTAAACTCTGAGATTGCTCGAATATCTGCTAACATGAACCCAAAGAAGGTCAAAGACACTGCTCTTCAGTCTTCGTCAACTGAACCCCCTAGTCCTTATACTGAGATCACATACGCGGATTCACAGCAACCAAAAGACAAACCAATGGGTCCATCAGACACATCTGCTGGATCGGTTCCTGTGAAATTACAAGCATCAGGATTATCTCGACTGCATTCGCCGCAGGATACTCAGACCACGGAGGTAACTGATACCGATAGATTGACAGCTCCACAAGGGTCCCTACCTCAGGATATTCCACCGGTTGATCCAGGTGTCATTATTAAAGATTTACAAAAACCGTCTGAACCAACTCATACACTTCAGCCTAAATCACCGCATTCACGAACTGTAGAGGAGTATGATGTGTCCACGCTCGATTACCCTGGAGTCCCATCGGCTGATGCTCACAGAATTCACGGTGCCAGTTCCCCATTGATTTCGAGTCCTGTTTCAAAAACACCTGAAAAAATGAACCAGCGTAAACCATCACCAACTGAGAGTGACATCTCATCAGTACCAACAGAGCATTCCATTACGCGTCCGGATTCAATTCAGAGAACACCGGATAATCCTGAACCTTCAGGAAACTTTCCAGCGAATGGTCAGTCAGCAAACTCGTCCGTATTCAAGCCACCATCCAAATTGCAATCATTGAGTAAGGAAGTACCCCCAAATGCCGTCATCCCGTCAACCTCTCCCAAACTCCCTAACGCAGAGTCAGAGCCGCTGGCTGATGAGGATGATATAAATGAACGACCACCATCAAACGAGCTAGCCAATTTTGCTGGACCGTCAAAAGTGGATTCGGATGAAGCTTTCGATTCCACGATTCCACAAACGACTTCAAAACCGCTCGAAACGGCACAACAATCACCGAATCAATCAGTGGATAAAAACAAACTAACCAGTCTGACATGGCCATCCACATCCAAAGCAAAGTCACCTGAGAAACCAAGCTCAGCTAAAATGGTGCCCTCTAGAAAGGCACCACCCGGAACAATATATCCAGGCTCCGTGGAAGAGGTGGACACTTCATCACTGGATTATCCGGGAGTACCGTCGGCCGACGGCCATCGGACCTACGGTGCTAGTTCCCCGCTAATGTCAAGTCCTGATTCAAAGACATTCGTGAAATCTCGAACACAGAAGCAAGCCCCGACCGAAATAGAGGACTCACTGATCAATACAGATAACTCTGCAACACGACCAGATTCTAGACTGTATACACCTGAGTATTCTGAACCTGCAACCGACTTATCCGTTGGAGCCCCATCGTCAACCTTACTCCTATCAGAGTCTACATTTAGGCCCCAAACTCTAGATATCAAAACAACCCCGATTATTTCACCGAAATCGTCCGAATTTGATACAGCCGATAAAGAAGAAACGTTCACATCATCCCCATCTGATTTACAAACTTCTTCTACTATGATAGTTAACATGGATTTGAATACACGGAACGGTTCATCCACAACTAATCCCCATAAATCTCTCGAACCCGTCAGCTTTCCAAATAATCCTACGAGTCGAATTTCTTTAACAGTGCAACCGACCCTATCTATGCGACCAAGTGAGACGGCGTCATCAAGCTTTGGTTCAAAAGAACCTGTTAGTTTTTCAAAAAAATTCTTGGCTCCCGTTAGAAGAGTTGAGGAACTAGAGTCTTCATCCATCAATTATTCAGGTGTACCATCGGCCAGTGAGCATCGGGTCCAAGAAACAAATAATCCTAAACCATCTGATCTGACAATACCTTTGCTCTCCAGACCCCAACTGAGTAGTAAAATCTCAACTAAAACCATTTCAAATGAGAACAAACAAAACAAGCCTACTGGAACAACTCAACCATACTACTCCACGCATACTGGCACCGATTCTGAGTTAGTGCCGCCAGCAACTGGCAAGCAGTCCGCTTTAGCTACGACGGAAGTTCAGCAATCCATGTCCGAACAAAAACTGATCAGGCAGCCGTCACTTGAGGATGCAACAGCACCAAGTACACAGGAATCACTTCGGTTACCGTTACATGAATTGCCAGCGTTGTCGGTAATAGAATATCCGTCCGACAGATCCGGTGCCAACGCTATTCAGTTGACTAAAAATCAACCAGCCTCTGCACCTAAGCAACTCAGTGATGTTCATCAAACGGTGGATGAACCAAACGATGCACAACAACCTGTGGTGGTCAGTCCAGAGTTCTACTCGAATGAGTCATCGGATGTGAGCTCCGTAGACCCTATGATGACGATGAGTCCCGGATCCCTGAGTGATCGGAGCAACGGAAGTAATGGCACTCCGACCAGATCGAGCCACCAAAAGGAGCCGAAAGTGTCAAGAGCATACGTGACTCACGAACAACAGACCTTAAAGGGAGAAATTTCATCAAAACCTGTGAGAAATCCAAGGTCTCTGACCCCAGTTGGTGACAGAAGTATACTTCGTAGCAATTTAGCGGATGTTACAGATAACCAATCAGCTCACTTACAAACAGACGGCAATTTTCGGACAATCCCTACAGTACAACAGCAACGTGGTATATCACAGATTTCATCCGATAGAGCATCAATAAAATATAGTCTCATGGAGAGAAAACGAAACGCTTCACCTGAACATAGTGCTAGTTTTCGTCTTTCGGATGAGATGGCTACCACAGAACGGATGTCAAAATTGAAATCTAGTCCCCTTCATTCTGTTGTATTAAATGACCTAATTGTGACAAAGAATGAAATGCATCAAACGCACGCAGATACTCGAAGAAGCTCTGTAGTTAAAAGGAAAGTGAGAGATCCTACAGTGGAATTCAACAGATCACTTCGATCAACAGATATGAAAACCAAACGCAACATTTCTCAGTCACTCACTTCTCATGTTTCCGAAGTGTTAAGCGTTGATAAACCGGTATATGTTCTAGAAGCTAATGATCTATTTGACGGATTCATCAATCAACCGCCAAGATCTCAACCCGATTGTGATGACAGTCTTCTCTCAAGCGACTTATCTATTGAGCAAGAAGCCGCCAATACTCCGAAAAATAAACAAGATGATATTCCAAGGATGACTAATGTAACAGAAGTATTAAAATCACCTGGGAAGAAAGAGATACAGATTTCATCACATTTGTCCAGCATAGCACAACAATCCGACAGAACTAATCCTACCCCAGTTATAACCGATGAATACCAAAAGGTTGGCTTAAATTCAATAGCAAGACAGACATTAGAAAAGCAACCATGTACGAGGAAGAATATTAAGACACCGAACCTTAACCAGTCAGGAGACAAACAGAACTTCACGAAAATAGCTGAAGGATTAAATATGCATTCACCGACATATTACCATATGTTCCAAGTAATAACAGATCCAGTGATCAAAAAATCCCCGTCTAAAATAACCCCACTTTCAAACTCACCGTACCAACATTTGTCTGAAGGTATACAAGCATCCACCGGAAACGAACTGTCGAACAGTGTATTCTCCGACAGTGGACCAATAATTTCGACCGAACGGAAACGAGCAGTTTTACCACTGGAGTACGAGCAGCAAGGAAGATCAGTACATTCAACCGCCAAGATTTGCAACCAGACAGAATCCAATGCATCATCACCAAATACTCGAAAATTACCTTCAATAAACAAGAATATGATTCTGTCAGCAACATATCATCCACTTCAGCAAACAGACGAAAATGAACCGGCCAGACCTGCGTTGTCACACGCCTTCCAAGTATCCGGTCGCCCAAGTCTACGTGGGGTTCTCATCGAGCGCTCACCGATCCACCATGAGTCCCCGTCACCATCGGGAACATCCAGTCCATCTGCTTCGAAACTCATTTTCGAACGTCACATGTCCACGGTGACCGGTTCAAGCACCATTGTTCACCCGACGAGTTTTGTGGCGCACGTGCAGAAAAGTATGTCAATGCTGGATTTCGTGCGATCACCTAGACTGTACGAAACTCCGGCCAGATTTAGTCGTAAAAGTTTCTCTACAGATATTCTGCAACCTTCGATCTATTCCTTGCCTGTTGGAGAAGTACCTTCTCCTTCTTCCTTTGAAATTAATGATGGAGCTATGTCAACTACTGATTCTACCTTTAAAACTGCTGAGGTGCTTGAGGGTGGAAAAGATCTTGTTCAATATCCACATTTCGCTGGTTCAGCATTTGGTTCGTCGCCTCTGCCAGAAAAAGTAAACTTAATAGCATGTTTGCAAAACCCCGTTGGCGAACATTCTTCAGTGCAAGGTCAGTATCCGGTAGATTCCTGTTTGATAAATTTGTCAAAATCATCTTCGCAATTCCCTCATAGAGAGCAACAACCACCCCGTAAAAGCATGCCTAACTCAACAAATCACGTTGGTTCTGCCCACTTCATCAGTCCCGGAGGTCACACAAGAGGGATATCAGGTAAAAAAGAGTATTCCACCTTACCGAATGACGGGGCAATTTTCAGTATCCATGATCCTGCAACCGTCGAAAAATCGATCACGGGCACATGCAGGTGCAATCGTTGCTGTACAGTCATAGAACAAGATCTGGTGATTATAACTTCGCCCGGTGGCTGTACTTGTGAGCTTCCCGGTTCAGCGGATGCTCGGTATCAGAAAGGCTGTGTGCATTTACAGAACTCTACAATGCCTGTGCTACAATCCAACTATCCGTACCACCACGATTTGTCTCCAAGGGGCAGGCGCGAAGTGGTTCCTAGCAGTGGTCAGACGTTTCCCTCACCGACTGCCCCACCGTTAACAGCGGTATTCATTGAAAATTGTGGCATCTGTCATCATCATGGTAACCCCGAAGATAATAATAATATGATTCAAAATCTCCCCGGCAGTACTGATCATCCGTCTTCGCCGTCGACACAGAATGACAGACTGCATTCACACCCCACAGCTCAAGCCACATCAGTGTCCGAGAGTAAAGGAGCAGATACGTTGTGTGCCCACAATTTATCTCCCAAACCAGATATTGCTCACTTCTTGCCCGTTGAGCCGATGGATGTCATTCATATGGACTCGGATGAGAACACTGACTGGGAATTCTTTCAAGAAAAACAATCGGAACAATCAGAGAACACTGTGTACCTCAGCAAACGGTCCAGTGTTAGCAGTGGATCAACATGTCACCTGGTCGAAGTAGCGAACTTTGTCACTTTACCCAAAAAGGAAGAATTCATGGAAATGCTAAATAAAAACAATTGCTGCGATCCAGAAGTAAATTATGAGAGTACCAATGAGGAAGAGGATGAACATGATCAATACTGTAGCGAAGATTCCCTATTCAACACCCGTGTGATACATCGTAATCACACGCATTCCCGGTTTTCTCACTGTCTAAAAGTACCTGCTTCACACACTGAAGATCAACAAGCTCGTCATCGTTATAAGTCACGGTTAGGCGACAATAATTATCATGACGATGGTTATTTCTTGGCTCCGGTGGTTGTTCAACGTCATGCACGTATGGCTAGAGAAAGAGCGTGTTCGAGGAGACCTAACATTTCAGAGGATAGACCGATATCTACTACACCCCAGTCCTATCGGTTAAAAAAAAGTTCGTATTCACAACACTCGGAATTTAAGAGGATAAACTGTGCCCAAGTACGTTATCAGATGCATCGTAGTTTGTCTAGAATGAGCGGAATGTCGGGGTTCGGCTTTCGACGAGACAGAAGCAACCATAATATGTGCTCGACCTCAGTTTTCCTGTCAAATAAATTGACTTTTGCAGCCCATGCTTTGCATGATTTGAAAGATCAGTCACCTTATTCTCATAGGCAACAAATGGCGGACAAAAACTCCTCCATGGAAGCCATACAATGCGGTGTGCATCTTTCACCTAATCGGAAAACCAAACATCATTATAAACCGCCCAGTAATAGCCGTGACCTTGCAACACATGGATGGCCAACTCCATACTTGTCTAAACACAAATGGCCAGAATGGGAACTTCATCGGAATAAAGAAAATGTGCCGGAGTTTTGTCAAAACTTTAGCAATCCAAACACGGTCACACAGATCGAGGGTCAAGGTTCTCAAAGGACCAGTGCAGCCACCCTGTACTTTGATAAACAGGCTGTGTTTGTACGAGGTGAAGCGAACAATGACCAAACAGAAATGCTTCATCAGCTATACACAACTAATAATCCCAAGGTGGTATCATTCAAAACTCGCCCATCACATCTCTATTCTGCTCTACCTGTAGATGCAAATGAGGTCACTCCAAGACATGCACATTATGATCCTTTGCGCCACGGCACTGTGCGTGATCTAGTATACAATTCGAATAAAATCACGCCAGAAGCACAAGATATCTTGACTGACATCAGAGGGACTGTGGAAATGATTATGCAAGATCTGATGGCTTTGGAATCACAAATATTAGACAAGAATTTCCGAGCATGTGAAGCAATAAGTGAACACTTGGTATTATTACCGAAAATGTTAATAGCTTTGCTCGATCACTTACACTACAGTCCGATTGAACGTGAATTGGTGAAGCTAACTTCCGGTCTAAGTTCTTTGATCGAGGAGGTGGCTTCCGATCCGGTCACCGTTCTATTTCATCTGCTTGAATTGAGCTATCGATTGAATGAACTGGCAAAGTTATTTGGCGAAGACCTAGTCCCAGCTTGTCTACCCAAACTGGTACATGCCATACAGTCAAAACTTTACGTGAGTTCCGTCTGCTATCATTGATCAATAATTCCACATGTAATTATTTTAGCAACTGATTCGTATAAGTGTTATTGACTGCAGTGTCTCGCATAACTAGAGGTTCTACTGTTTAGATCACAATTAAAACAGTTCTATTCAGTGACCGCAAAACGTGGCTCCCCGAGGTCAAGGAGGTCAAGTGTGCTTAGCCGTTTGCTCATTGCAGTTAACATTCAATCGTACAAATACGGTAGCAACAACGAGAAGGCAGCAGGGAGGTTAGGAAATGGGTTTTGGGCCAGTGGAATCAAGCATTCTAACACAAATACATACCGTGCGTTCTGAAGGCCACAATCGATCACTGAGATCGCGTGAAGCAGGCAATTAAACACGCGTACACCCACAAGATCATTTCTGGGGGACATACGGCGAAATAACAACAAGCGTGCACCTGCTTTACGATGTGACTGGCATATTACAGACAGGCCGACAGAGCCTTATATCTCTGATTCCGATAATCGGATTGACTTCTTCTGAACCTTGGGACAGCATCAACAACCATTGTCTAGACTGTTGACTAATGGTTCACAGAACCAGTTTACTAACGGTTCACTCGTGGCGAAACTGTTCGTCAACCGGTATGACTGTTTTAAACTGACCCGATAATTGCCAGCTCAGCGCACCGGAAGTTGTCCGAGCCAAATCCCTGATGCAACGATAAGCAGCGGTACAACCGCGATTATTAGATCATACGTCCATCCTGAATGATATTGTCGGCGAACATGTACGTTTACGCTTCTTACGAGACCGTAAGTGTCGAGTGCGGCGTCTAGGTTGCAAAACTGGTATACGTCCCCAAGTGCTGTACAATGTGAGCATTTGTTGTGCACAAGAGGAACAACCTAAATCTCAAGAGCAAATCTGGAAATGCATTATCGCTACTGAGATCACAATACGAGACGTCAACATTTTACCGTTTAAGTTGAACTCGACTATAATTGATCGATTCACTGCCTAGTTTTGGCAAGATAACTGCGACTGCGAGCTTACTGGCACGATCACAACGGACGACTACAGTGCACGCCCAATGCACATGCTCCAGCCATGCCAGGGTGGACGGTTCTCAAAATGCGATTGGCTCACATGCTAGTGATCTAACTGGCCGATAGGCAGCTCGAGTGGACGATTGATAGAGCTAGTGCTATCAACTTTCAAGGGGTGAAGTGGCTGATTTGGTATTGATATTACAATCCGAGATTTTTACTGAAATTTTGTAGTGAAACATATTTGCTCTATTGTGTAGTGCTGAGGCATTGATTTAGGACGCTTACTATGTATAATAAAGTTATCTAGTAGACTATGTGGCCAGCAACAATATGAATTTGATTGTCTCTTGAAGTACAATAAGGGTTATCTTGATGCACTTAATGTGAAATTCACTCCAGTTTAATACAATTTCTGAAAAATTTCCGTCGTCACAGAACGAAAAATCCGGTTTAGTAACTGCGGGTCACCGTTATCAAGGCTTCTTCATCACGCTATTTTATAACTTAGGGTTATCTGGTGCCAAAGGATACGAGCGATTGAACAGATAGATCGGTGGTCAAATACCCGAAGACGGTTCAAGTCTTCCACCTTGAGTGGCCAGGTTCCGCTGCCGTATAGTAATACAGCCCTCACTGTTGTTTGATATACGCGACTCTTAAGCTTCAGAGAGATACCTCTCTGTCGCCATAGGTGTCTCAGATTAGCGACCACCGCTCTAGCCTTGGAAATACGTGCCTCTATTTCATTTCCTACACCTCCACCGTCGCTGCTGTTGCAGCTTTCCAGGTATAAAAGCCGGTCAACAACTTCCATAACTTCATTACCTAACAGTAAATCTAATTAATCAGCAAGTTTTCAGAAGCACTTTGCATTTTAAGGCTGCTTAACGCATTCCAAAGTACTTAACAGAACGCGAAATAGCGTTTAGCGTTGTTTGTGCCGCTTAAAAGTTGGCAAACAGCAACACCTTATTTCCAGTATAATCAAGATCAGTCAGGCTTTCACCAGGTAAGAGGTCCACGCCGGCATCTTGTGTGTCGGAGACAATTCTCCTTTTTTCTTCTCTCTCCCTAACGAGGTTTGTCTTTTTCTTTTTTGTGGTTGTGTGGCAGTCAAGCATCAGTGTGAGCCACTAATGTATTGCTGTCTATGATTGACTGATTGAGTATCGGGTGAGGAAGAAAATCGCCTCAAGTTATGGTTAGACCGATGCTGACAACCCCAAGAGCATCCGAAATTTTCTGAAATCTGTTCAACCGCGGCCTGCTGAAGAAAACCATCTAAACCTTGTGCTCAGATTCTGAACTGTTTATCACTCCTGAATCCCAAATAGACAACCCCACTATTTGGTCTAGCTTCATTTGTTTAGATCAAATTCGACCATTATCGACTGACTCAATTAGCTAACTCGGTTAGCCTCCGTAGACAACATTGGGTGTGCGCTACGTACACATGCGCTCTAGTCCTCTGGGTCGATACAAACGACTTACAGGTTGAATCTTCCGTGTGCTATCGTTCGCTCTGATTGGTAGGCTCGAACGATGGCACCGGCGTCGCCGCTTGTCAAGCGTTGATTTGGCTAGCTTCGCATCGACCAGTCGAGGATCACTGGCCGCGATTTGGAAGCTGATTTTGAATAAACCATTCTGCTGAGCAACACTTTCACATTGAGTTACGAATCTTACTGTGTATAGCAAGAATACCCAATAAACAGATAAATTTGTATGAATAAACTATAAGCTAATGATTTTGACTACCCGTTGAGGAGATGATTCAGATATAAATAAAGTGTACCTTACTTCGAAACAGTTCGTTCCCTTGGTGAACTTGAACAAAACAATGAGAAGACGCAATTCATGTGATGTTCTCCTGAGTGCATTCTGATCACATATGGACATGCAACTAATTGTAAACGATTACTGATGAGTAGTAAGAGATTTTGATTTTTATATAGATTGAACATCACACACAACTGATTGCAGTTGTCGCATTCCCATAGACTTTCCAGTCGGCGCATTTCGAAAAAAAGCACTAGACATGAGTTTCGTCCTCATTAGAGCTCGCCAGTAGTGCATATCCCGCCACTGCGGGGATATTCCACGTCACTGTTGAGGTGAACGGCGGCCCGAGCCACAGTACCTTT
>JTDE01004071.1:52885-73809 GCA_014338405.1 Paragonimus skrjabini miyazakii
AACTAATTGCTGCAAACGAGTCTTTTCCGATGGAGTGACTCGCTTAATTATCGCTTCTTTGAGGGTTTCATATCGGTTCTCTGTAGGCGGGTTTATCAAGACATCTCGCAGTTGTGTCGTGACCTCTTTCGGCAAACGAGACACCAACTGGCTGAATCTGGCCTGGTCGGATGATACCCGGTTATTGCAGAATTCTGCCTCTATGTGTATGAACCATAGGATGACGTCCATTACCGTTTATTTTGAAGAGCAATATACATATCTTCGTTCAAAGAAAGAACAAACAGTGACATCAAAATTAAGCAACAGAGATATAAAAAGTTGAATGTGAAAACAAGCTGTCTGTCAAATGTGAGACGCTGCATGGTTAGCGACATTGAACAGTTGACAAGTCCTCTCACAAGAATTGCAGTCGTTAATGGGCCAGTCATCAAATGAAAAGTTATATGTGGCGTATATACTGAACAGTTTTAGAATGTAAAATAAAATACATGAAAAATAATGAAAACAAAATAGTGTAATGCAGTTCGCTGTCGTGTGATTGACGCCATTTGAGTTTTCGACTGTGTAAGTTGTGTGCATAACTTACTGGGCCTTTGGCTCATGCTTGTCCGTTTTCGTTACCATTCCAGATTCGCATTTGGCCCTTGTCCTTCAGAGGAACGCTGTTCTTCAGTGCCTCCACTCCGTTGCACATTACAATAGATGAAAGGTCAGTCTCACAAAATCAAAAAGCTCTTCAAGGCACAAAAGTGCTATCACAGTCAAGGCTCACGCATCGAGACAGAAAAATGTCCTTCATATTGAGACAGCTGTCAGAGAGGTGGCAACAGTGAACGCCAGGTTCCCCGCATAAATGCGTCGTAGGTTTTTAAGTAACCTAGAACAGTTAGTAGACATAAATCCGTGACTGCGTAGGAGGGCAGCCCCAGTCGAAAAATAGCGTTACTTGAAGAAGGAAATATAATACCACGAAAAGAGATGATCATAGGTGAATGAGAAACAGAGTTCACATCACAGCCCAAAGTATGGAGGACCGATTGAATACCGACATTATGATAGTCGGTCCCGTACTTCGCAATCTTGTCTGTCCAGGCAAACTGACTTCAGTGATAATCCACTATACTGACGTTAAGCACCATAGCAGCGTCGTCACGAGCCACCACGGTTGGATAAACGAGCTCATCGTTGGTACTCGCAACTCCTCGAAGACTGTATAGCCCAATTTGCACAGTCGCTTCGCCAGGTTTTTAGCCACACGGTTGTGTCGGGCACAACGCACGTCATGGGTGGAGAGTGGAGAGCGTGACACTTCCTGACGACCACGGCCGTCAAGCGGATGGTAGAGTTTATCCATTCACATCACATAGGCTTCCTCCTTGTTCGTTACCTTTAACCCGTACTGGGATGTTCACTTCACTCAAGATAAGGCCAAACGAATTATTTTCGACCACATTCCGCAGAACTGGGCATTGACTGGAGAGAAGTCTATCCATTCGAGATTTGCGCGAGATTGGAATAGTGGTAGACAAACTTGGGATGCCCAAACCGCTCAAACTAGTTGGGGGCATGGATGTAGCTGATTGGTGTGTCTTTAGGAAGGCGAAGCCACTGCCGAACAAACTTGGGAATCGTACAGTCCATGGCTTTGAGCGTGTTACGGTGGTCTCGGCTCAATACTAACGAATGATTCATCTTCGAGATCAGATGCTGTCTCAGGAGTTCAAGACGTTGGTGTGGCTTAAAGGGCGCTTTGGTAGTTTCATCCAGCACCGTACGAAGTTGCAGACGGTGATTAATGAATGCTTTACCCTTCCAGGTGAACGGGATACCTAGATAGGTCACCGTGTCAGAGGCGCTTATTGAGTGGATAATGTCCGGGCCAAAGACTCATCGGAGATGGCAGTTACATTGTGTTTATGGTCACCACGGATGACCATGAGTTTAGTCTTATGCGTGTTGATCTTCAGTTCGGATAGTTCTAGGGCACTAGCGGCAGCTGCAAGCTTCTCAGAGATACGCGTAGGATTCTCAGTTAGAAGGATCAGATCGTCGGCTTAAGCGAAACCGCTAACCAGTGTTTCGTGGAACTGGTAGCCAAGCTCCGGTCGAGATAGTGCCAACACCCCATTCATTGCCATGATGAATAGTAGCGGGGACAGTGGGTCACCCTGGCGAACACCACGCTGGGACCGGAGAACGGTGCTATTGAGCGTGGCGGAAGCATTCATGTAGGATTCGGCAATGTAATGCGTTAGGGGTGAATGAGCACCGAAGGCTCGGGTCGATCTGATAATCGAATCTTGTGAGATAGAATCGAGCGCTTTGGGCACGTCGATAAAGGCCGCACACAAACTTGAAGACGTAGTACATGAGTTCCGAAGCAGCACATGAAGCAGGGAGGTCGCCTCAAGGCAACCGTTACGATATAGGAATGCAAACTGGAGAGCGGGCAGTTGCAAGCGCGAATTCCAATGGTCTGCCAGTATCTTGTTGAAACAACGTATCAACGTTGATGATACGGCGATAGGTCTGAGCTCGGTAGGAGATGAAGGATTGATTACTTTGGATACAAGCGTGATGCGAGAGCGGCATAAATGGATTGGACAACCTTGGGTTAGCGGGAAAAGGTTGAAGTATTCGGCCAAGGCATCAGCTTTCATACGATTCAAATGTTTGGGCAACAATTTGTCCAAATCCGAGGCGGTGTTTCCCATATGCTTCAAGGTGCGTGATACTTCATCTCCAGTGATCGGGTCGATCAGTGACCAGTCCGGAGGCAGAATTGTGCGAGATAGTCGCTCATCAACATGTGGATGAGCCGATAGTACCTCTGACCAGTATTCGCTGGAATTATCTGGGAGGCCATGGTTCATCTTGTAGGCACTTCGCCAGTCTCCAGAAAGAACTGCGAACGCAGCGTCTTTCTTACGCTGGTGGTAAAGCGTTTGGATCGCTACAAAGTTAGCCTTCCGTATCTGTTCCGTTGTCTGGTGGGTTCCGACATAAACACGACCACGTCGTCGGCTGACAAGTCGCCAGGTGTATGGAAGGGCTAGTGAAGCGTGCATGTTTAGCAGCGATTTAGCTTGTACCACTGTGAAAATGCCTGCCTGAAGACCACGGGCAATAGGTAGTAGTTCGTCGTTGTGAAGGAAAGCATCGCTATTGGACTCCAGTTGGGTAATCACTGTTTGGATCAAACAGGTAAACCACTCAGAGTGATCAGCAGCTTGGGACTCAATATCCGATGTCGTGTTAGTCTGTGAGACGGTAGTTGGATCGGTAGCAAAGGCAGTATCCCTCTGCCAATTCAGCACATACAGACGAGTCCGAATGCCCTCCAAGGTACGACCAGGGAAATGCGACAAGAGCCGATGGTGAAGTTCGCGTTGAGTAGGGCACGACGGAGCCAGTGCATCGGCACATCTGATAAGAGAAGCCGATTCCTGCTGAGACTAACTGGATCCGGCGGTTTTCATGTTCATGAGCTTCTCATGATTGCGTTCGACTGGATGTGTATGCCTTCTGTGTTGGCTGAGACCAATTTTGGTGGGAAAGTTTAGTCATATTCGGCACAGTCAAAGACTGTGACAGGCTGGGTGTCCACTTCCTGCTCAGGACCATACCTGCGTCGATGCATACGAGTATGCGCCGACAAGCCAGCATTCGATTTGAAAATCTGGCCGCATTCTGAACAGATGTACTCCGCTTGCCTATCCTGTGCACTGGTAGTTGCTTGCACGGAGGTTCTGGTGGTAATTTCATTGTCTTGATCGAATATAACCAGTACGATTAAAACCAGGTAGAGTGGTTGGCCCTATCTGGAGTTGCTGAAATCTTAGCCAGTCAAGGTTTGCACCGAGACCGCCCAGTCGGCACCACGAGGAGGCGGTTCAGCGCGCCGACAGCGGGACTACTAGCGATACGGCCACCGTGGGGTATTCGAGAGTCTTAGAATCGTTATCAGACATGGGTATAGCAATTAAAAGTTACACAGTAATAAATGGTTAAACCGGTGATAAAAAATTAATATAACCGAACGTATACACGAACAGAAAGAAGATCTGTTTCGAAAACGCAAGGCAAAACAATAATACGGAACGAACTCACCGAAAACGGCAAAGTGTAACGATGCGTTCAAAATTATGGGTTAACCAATTGTTGGAACTGGTCCAACAGATTAATATTCAGTCTGTAGTCACTATGGGAAACCGATCGACTATGAAAAACAAGGACTCAACGCGTTGACCCTCGTGCATTAGTACCGACCCTGGAAAATAGGGTGTACAGAGAAAACACGTCAAGCTAGCGAGGTACGGAGCGAGTTGTGATTGTAGCCCCGGGACGGATATTACAAAAGCGATAGCTTGACTAAAACAAAAGTAGGTAAAAAAACCAAGATCACCAAAAATGTACATGTGAATGCGACTATCAAAAATATCATTTATTATAGTCACTACACCCTGGGAATATGGAAGTAAACTACTAAAATCCTTGCGGGCCATATCCGTATTAGCTATTGGTTGGTAAGTAACCAGTAAATTTAGGTTAATAATATTGGGTAGATTTCTCTCGTCGCCAGCTGTAGTCTTCTCGATTATACTGCAACCAATAGACAATCGAATCATATCATTTATGATGTTCATTCTCTAGTAATTCGTGCAACAGAAGTGTAAAATATAAGGCTTTTTCTTTTATATGTTTGCACATGTTGACCGCAGTGTATTTAAAAAAAGAAGGATTCATAAGTTTGTTGTCCAGCAGTCGTGGATTTCGTGGATATAGACTAAACGTCACCCAGATGTGGTAGTGAATTCTGCACTCAGATGCATCCTTCAATAAGTCCCTATTCTACTTGACACGAATTTCCCTCCAGTCTTACTCATCAGAAAGGTACCACAAGAGATATGCACTACTGACAAGTATAATCGAGACGGGAACTTCAGTTGCTGTTAAGTCTCGAAAGGAGCGGGCTGAAAGCTTCATGAGAATGTGGTAGTTGTGACCAATTTTTACCATTACTTCTCACTACCCATATCACTCGACAACATTTCAAAGTAACAAACCATATCATTTGCACTACTAAATAAACCACTTGCCGACCGGGAGGCGTAGCTCAGTGGTAGAGCATTCGACTGCAGATCGAGAGGTCCCCGGTTCGAACCCGGGCGTCTCCTGCGGTTTTGCTTGATCACGTCTCAACACGACGACCCACTTTCCGCGGTGTGCTGACGATTTTCCTTTCTCGATGGGTGATGACAACAGGGGAACCACTGGGGGGTAATTTGGACCAGTTTTGTTTGGCTACTTCTAAGTAGTATAGATAACATAAATTAAATATTAAATGAACTCTCAGCTACTTCACCGACCTAAAAAATATGTGCATCATTTAGGATTTAGCATTTGGCCTTTGGTACAACACTTCTGAGGAAGGCCACCTCAGGACAATGAAAACAAAGATTCGGCGCGTTGACCCCGTGTATTATTCTTGATCCTGGAAAATAAACTGTACGGAGAAAACACGTCAAGCTAGAGAGAGACGGCGAATTGTATTTTTCGTTCAAGCACGGGATAAGAAATTGACAGCTTGACTAAACACAAAGTAGGTAGAAAAGAAAACCATAAAAAGTGTACAATGGAGTGCGACTATCAAAATACTGTTTATTATAGTCATTACATTGCTGTCCCTGAGAAGGTTAGTAGTGTAGTGACCAGCAACCGTGTGGCTTCTCTAAGGATCCCGGCTGCAACCGTGTTTTCCCACTTAACTGTTCTGTACGCATGATTCTATGTACGCCTGCAATATGAGGCCTGATACGAACTCACTGCCACTTCCTTCAGTCGTGCAACTAATTGAACGCAGCGAATGCTAGCTCCTTTCCTAACGACTCATCTATTATTTCATTCTTCAAGGTTGTTTAACCGAACCCTTTTCGAGCGTTGTTTAACGCACTCGAAGGTTCCACGCACTTTTCGCCTGGCGCGCTTTTGAGTGCCGCCGAGTGGGCTGTGGCCCACCTCGCGCTTCTTTTCTTCCTCTTCTTGGTTGCTGCTGTTGGTCTCAGATTAGTCTAGAGCTAACTACTTATCATATTTCCAAACATTGCTGGAAATATACGGTTTGTTTCCAAACTCTGCTGTGTTCTCTAGTTCGATGCCTGTTGGGACTACGCTTCGATTGCTCAGGAAAGGCGTATTAAATTGTTCGTATACGAGGGTTTAGCGCATGTCCATTTGTCCACTACAGTAGGAATTAAACATACCTTTCTGATTCCAGACAGCGAGAGAGAGAAAAAAAAGATGGTCTCGTTAATCAAATTTACAGTGCGATGCACGTAGAAGAAATGACATCAGTGTTTTGGGACAAGAAATGTAAAAGTCCAGGGGACGGGTTATTCACAGCTGGCTGTTTGGCTGATGGGGTTCTTTTGTTTAGATTACCTAGTCTTCGGCGCGTATGTGTTCTATCACAGTAGGCTACCCAACCTCAGAAAATCTCGAGAGAAAGAAGGGCTGGATTTGTTCGATGCCTTATGATGGGTAACTGGATGTCGTCTCTCTGCATATAATGTTCCGATCGTCTAAAGAGGAAAATGTAGTGGACAGATGGGTATGTGCTCGACCCTCTTTCACTGACAACTTAGAACGCCTTTCCTGAAGAATAATCGAAACGTGGTCCCAACTGGCATCGAACCTGAAAAAACTCGGTAGGGTTTGGAAACCAATCGTATAGTTCCAGCAAGGTTTGGAAATAGGGTACGCAGTTAGTTCTAGGCTAGTCTGAGATCAGCGGCAGCAACCAATAGGAAAAAAGAAACGAGCGGTGAGCTCCAGACCACTTGGCGGCACCCAAAACACGCCAAGCGAAAAGTGTATAAAACCTTTGAGTAGGTTAAACAACACTCGAAAGGATGCAGATGAAACGACCTTGAACAGCAGAATAATAGGTGAATAGTTAGGAAAAGTGTAAGCATTCGCTGCGCTCAACTGGTTGTACAAATGAAAACAGTGGCATGAAGTTCGTATCAGGCGTCCTATAGCAAGCATACACAGAAACATAAGTGCAGAATAAATAAGTGAAAAAATACAGCTGTAGCCGGGAACTTTCGAGAAGCTACACAATCGTTAGTCACTACACGAAGAGCAGTGAAGTGTCTATATGACTGGCAGAAGGGAGTTACTCACCACATCAGCGCATCCGTTTGGCTACTAACAATCTAACGATCGACAGATTTGATATTCTGAATGTTGTTACCCTGCCTTCTTTTTCCTTATGTGAACTTGTCTAAGTGTAACAGAGTTAAGAAATAAGATGGTTAACATGCGAGCAGACAAGATCCTGAAGAGCAAAGTCTGGTTTCGGGTTAGTTAGTGCTGCAAATAACTGGAAAATGCATGAGTATCAGTATAGACAACAAGTGTCATGTTTTTTTTTCAATTTTACGTAACTGAATACGCAACAGCTCAAAAGAGCATGAGTAATTAGATAAAAGAAATGAACTTCACCGCTATATCCGTGTATGGACTAATTTAGGAGAACAGAACTGTGAGTGCAAAAATGTATATTTGTTATGTTAAAAATGTCATTTCAAACAATAGGAAATGTTGACACATGCTACAAAACGCACTGGTCCGCGGAGCTCCCTACTGAGACCATTATGTCTAGAGATAAAGGGGCAAGTGTCGGCAACCATAGGGGGTTCCAAAGATGGATGGCATTTTGACATCGAGGTTTCCAGACAAGCAGCGCTTCCTGTTAACTGAAAGGGTGCGGCTGATAATTCTTCCGTAGATGCTGGTTTCAGCTTACCGACCAAAATTACATCACGTTTGCCATTGTGGTCAACGGTGAAAGTCTTTCTACCATTTGTGAGGCGCGATAGGGACCAGTGTATAGGGGTTACAGTGGTTGACGCTGGCCATCCGTACGTACAAAGACATGGTTACAGAGGCACAGTTTAGTATGCATGCGCACGGCTGCACAGGAAGTATTTTCCGAATGTGGTGCACCAAATAAGCTGTAATAGCTGTTGTGGTCGTACGGTCCTGAAGGTGCAGGTGGGACAGATTAATCCGATAACGTAAGAACGTAACCGAAAACTAGTACCGCTACAATTACTACTGAATCCTCCTTAACTGGGTTCCATATTCATGAAAGCACTAACCGAAGTGTCTCTTTGCATGAAGGATAAGAATCAGCGTCAAGAGTGGCTTTTAGCTGACGATGAAAACGCTCAACCATCCCGTTTGCTGGCGGGTGGTTAGTCAATGTGTAAAAGTGCTTACATCTTACAGTATTTCAGAGGTCAGAAAAATGTCTGTCAAAATGCTATCCACGACCTCTGGTCACAACTGCTGTTCTATCACACTGTGCCACCCAACGTATTAAGGGGAAACTGGGTAGCAAATGAATGTAGACCATCTTGCAAAGCGGTCAACACACGCCAACAGATAAATAGAGCTATTCGAGGATGATGTGGGGCCCATTAGATCGACATGCATGTGACGAAAGCTTATGTCTGGCAGAGGAAAAGTGCCAATGGGGCTCTTTGTATGACGGTGAACTTTTGAGCGTTGGCTTTAAAGGTATGAATTTCACTTGCGAACATCATGATTTGCTTTACTCTGTACGAAACGTCCATCGGCAAGTTCCATTGAAGCACTATGCCCAGATGAGACAAGTTGAGCGATACGCCGAATGCTATGCTGCAGGGTGCGGTGTGCCCTGTGAAGTGTCGCAGAGGATTGTGCCTTCTAAAGATGCCCGGGGTATATGTTAATTGTGAGGGAGCTCCTTTGAGGAAAGTGCTCAATTTATGGATCAGTCACTTGCGTAGCAGCCATGGCCTCTAATGTCAACCGACGCGCCGAGATTGTGAACGAATGTAAGAGCATCCGCGATAGATTATTCGGTACCTAAGATGTCGCATGTCAGTCAGTGAAAGATATAGTCTAGGTGGCTTATTTTCTGTTGTAAAACCTCCTAAACGATACGCTGGTTCGATCTTGGTATAGTGGTGCACTCGATACAACCGGATTCTCGTCCCGGTAATAATTCACACGAAAATCCCGGTCCCGAATAGTACCGCGACTGTCCCCGTATTCGCTCCCAAGGCAAGCCAAAAGACGCGTACAAAAAAAAGAGCTTTGTTCCGCTCCAAAACGTGTGGGACCAAGGCGACAAGAACACAGTACTTATAAGGTGAGCTGTGGCCATAAGAACATTCCCGAATCATAAAAAGAGAAGGACATTTATCGGAAAAAATAGTTAGGTACACTGATGGGCACAACGGAGTAAAAAGTCTGACGGGTAAAAACTAGCCAAGGCAACCCTCTCGGCCGCTCTGAGCAGGTCCGCAAACTAGGACAAAGTCAATCGTTTTTTCATTTCACACGGTGGAGGCGCTTTGGGACGGTAACAGGGTGGGCGCCCTAACACTTTCCTTAAAGAACGCATGTCGAGTGAGGCGGTTTGTAACCAGTGTAAACCGTAAATTTTCTGCCTTCCACCGGACGACGGAAGTAATGGATACCCAAAGAGAGTGTTAGCAACTCCCACCCAAACGTGCTGTAGCGGATTTTTGCAGGTTGTAAACGTTTGGAAAAGAATTAAAGTTCCTAGTGCTTACTAACGAACTGCACAGACAGCCGTGTCACAGGCGTTAGGTAGAATTGACAGCGCTGCGTCTAGATCCGGATGAGTAAAGAGAACTAAGTTGGCGACCACATCCTTAAACTTATTGGACACGAGACGTGCAGTTTCTATGAGTTGGAATTCGTGTTCACCATTACAGAAAAGATCGTCCATTATATGGGCACAGTGAAGTACCAAACGCCCGTATCAGGTGATCAGTCTACTAAAGCCTGAATGAATGCGGACGAAAGACTCTAACCTCAGCCGATAGTGCAACGATTTCGTTTTCTGAGATCTTGCGACTCAGATATTCTGTGGTAGACTTAACTAATTCGCATTTAGTGACATTTACTGTGAGGCCGTGTTGAGAAAAATGCTCCATTGAGGTGACAAGGTGTGTAGGATGTTTGTGGAGAACCAGCTGCAAAAAATGTCATCCAAATAGGGCAGACAAAATCGAAACCGCACGTCGCTTCCTGAACGAGGCGTTGAAAAGTTTGAGCTTCGTTGTTCAAACCAAATGGCATTCGAATAAATTCGAAAAGGTCAAAAGGGGTTATAACTGTGATTATGGATATATTACCTTTGGTTATCGGGACCTGGTGGTTGCGTGTACCAAATCTGTCTTGCTGAAAATGGTTTCCACCCATACGCAAGTAGTTAACTCCCGCACATGTGGGATTGGGTACTTGATAGTGACGCTTGCTTTGTTCATTTCGCGGTACTCATTTCGAGGGCGCCAGTCACCTGACTTTTTCGCAAACAAATTCAACAGTGAGGCCGATGGACTGTCGGAAGGGCGTATTTTCTCGAATTCGAACATGTGCACAAACTCTGCCCAGGCGTATTTGAGTTTGTCGGAAGCCAACCGGCGAGGCTGTGTTGAGGCAGAACGTCCCTTAGTGCAGCTGCGATGTGTGACACTAGAGGTCACTGATGGGATGTCGCTCGATGTGCGAACAAGCTGTGAAAATTCAGTGAAGAGATCCACAATTTGTCTAGGGGCGGTGGGTTGGGTATATATAGGCGCCTCGGTACAAACCAGCAACGCACATCCAGTGTTTACGTCCTTCACAAAAATGAGGCGACAGAGAGGCTCAACAACGACGACATTGTTTACCTTTAAAGGTCGGTTGTTGAGTTTGCATTACCTTGATGATGCGTAGGTGCAGGGTTTGGTGCACTGTTTGGCTCGGTTACTAAAACGTTCATGGTACCAACAGCAGTCAGCTTTTGTCTGCAGTAATTGTCGCCTGGGTGATAAACTATGTCGACAACCTGATAAGCGACCTAAAAAGGTTTGTTCAAGAAATGTCGCATAGCTGCGATTTCCGCTCTCAAATCTTGAATGCCTGCTGGACCACATTTTGAGTGAACTAGACTGTTGGGACGACACGTGCCTAGTGTAAGACATGGAATAGGATGTGGTACACTCAAGCAACCAAGTAGTGGCTGGAAACGCCCCCACTACTTGGTCAACGATTGTCGCTGTCTCGGCGAGAGTTTGTGAACGATCAAAAGAAACTTTTGCTGCATTATCCATATATATATATATATATATATATGTGAGTAAGTCTGAAATTGGAAGTTATTGCTGCGGTCCTGCGCTAAATCCACAAAGCAAGCATGCACACAAACACAACGGCACACATCGCGTCGGACCGACAAGAATACGTGTAAATGAAAACACCAACTCCAATGTAGTGTGCTTTAACTGATTACTTCCACCCACCCAGAAATCCTCGCGTTATAGTGGTTGATGCATGGCTTGTGTAGAAGTGTTGGAGGGCGTAAACAGAAGGGAACACATACTCACTGCACGGACTCCTCAGGAAGTCACATAATAATTGGTCAATACAAAATTCCTTTGCGTACATTTCATTTGTCATACACTTACGCATTCCAATCCGTGTTCACCTCTTATATATCCACGGGTTTAATCAAATGATGTTCTACCTTAACTCAGATGTCTCAAAATGTACAGTCTTTCCCGTGTGGACCAATAACAACAGCATCCTTTCAGTTTTTCACTTTACTGATCCAGCTCATCCGATATTCTTTATTAGTTCTTTAGGCAATGAACAAAAACAACGTACCTGCCACTTTCGTAGAGAATTGTCGCCGAGCAGCAGCGGGTTTTGGTTTATACAGGTTGAACATCACGCACAAATGATTGTAGTTGTCGTATTCCTATAAAAATTTCAACCAGCTACGTTTAAGAAGAAGCACAATACTCGAGTTTCGTTCGTATTAGAGCTCGTCTATAGTGCATATCCTTGTCATAGCCTGGATTAGAGTAGCAGCAACGCTTTCATGAGATAACCGTTTTTACTAGTACGCCACTCCTCCCACACTAGGCGCGACCGAAGTAACATGTGCAAACGCACAACCACAGTTGCTTGTGAGTCATGCTCAAGCTGGCAAATCGCCCTGCCAACTCCATACCATGTTACCACGGCTATGACTACTCTTCAAGTTAAACCAGCAGGAACGATTGGACTTGTTGAACGTGACATGAGTATGCACCACTGATGAGTTCTAAAAACAGTGAAACTCAAGTATAGCGTATTTTTTTGGGGGAGGGGCTGGTTGAGGTGTATATGGGAATAGGAAAGATGCAGTCATTTGCCAGCATTGTTTAACTCGGATTCGCAACAAATTTTGCCACCTCAGCTGTTTTTAAGCTTGCTAAAGTTCACATAAAAAACGCAATCTTGCAAACTTCTCCAAAAGTATTTACTGTTGTATTGTGTTACATAAGTTTTACATTTTGAGCCTAAACACAACCCGGTACACTGACACAAACTGTTTTGCTTTTATACTACTTATAAGTAGTATAAATATTTTCACCAACTTTTGTCGGACACAGTGGTATATGCGGTCCGTCTGCGAAGCATCTAGTGGATAACCCTACAGTCTATAGGTATTACGTTATCTTCTGAGGACATCACTTAAAACTAAGTTGGTTTTCCTTTTTAGGGGGCTACAATAGAATGGAAGATGTGGTTACCGGTAGGAGGAACTGCAAACAAAATTAGTATATTTTGAAAGTGACTTTGCAAACTCTGTAAAAACACTATGACCCCTTTAAAACCCGGCTATGAAACATGTAATTCTAAACAAGACCATTTTGGAAGCCATATTATCGCTTAGTAATACACAACTTCATGTTGCATTGTTGTATTTATACTAAATTCTGATACCCCACCTGGTGGATTCGAATCACTGCCAGTGTGAGGGACGCAGTTCGCAAATCTACCGAGTTAAGGTCACCCAGTTGAGGATAGTTGGGGGTAAGGTCCTGTCCACAGTAAAAGCCATTGAAGTTCGCCCGTACTACCCACCTATGGGCGCACAGAAACGTTTCTTTCAGGCGCTGGAACTGCCTTGGTCAACCCCTCACCTTTTTAGCCTGTCAAGACCAATTGTTCAGGTAGGTACTTGATTACAGTTTGACATTAATTTGACTGACTTCATTAGCCATCCGTTCTTTGTTTACCGTCCTAATGAGTCCCTCTTAAAAATCTTATAATGATTATGATGTATTTAACTTGATGATGGACGAATGAAAAATAGCTTATCCACTACATTATATTATCGATTCAAGTACGTTTTCGAGAGTCAAAACAGTGGGCACTGTTATCCCTAGACTTTACCGCTTGCCTAAAGTTCACAACAGTGGAATACCCTTAGACATGAGTAATTCCTTATATCATGCAGTTGCAAGATGGCTAGCTGGGATGTTAGAGTCTGTAAGGAGACAGCGGTCCACAGTTTGAGTTATTCTTTCGAATTTGTTGAAACCTTGAAGGAGCTAAACGTGTCGGGAAAGAGAACACTCCCACCTGATGTAACATCCCTATTCACTAATATCCCGCTTAAGGAAACAATTAAGTTTATAGGTGATTGTCTTGAGAACAACTCCATAAAAGTGGGATTATCAACAGGAGAATTGAAAAGGTTGTTATACCGTTACAGCCATAATGTTCAGTTCCAACTTCCAGGTATCGACAAAAGGACGGGGTATGAATGGGGTCACCATTAGGACCATTACTAGCTGATATTTTTATGGTAAAGGTTAGAAGTGGTGTGCTAGCAACCACGATGAACTTGATCACTCTGTACAAACGATATGTAGATGATATTATTTGCGTAACTGATGAATCAATAAGCCCCAGGGAAATACTGGAGCGGTTCAACTCAGCCCATAGGAATATCCATTTCACCATAGAGCAGGCTCCATGGTGATACAAGGGAAAGTACACCGTAAGCTAACGTGGACCGGACAATATAAGAACCTTTATGGTTTTGTATCATTAAGACAGAAAATTAATCTTGTCCGATGTATGATCGACAGAGCTAAGAAAATACGTTCCAGTGACACTCTAGAAGAGAAAGGACAATTCATATTTAAAATACTAGTTGAAAATGGCCATCCTGTACAGTTCATTCACTGGCATATGTCAAATAACACAAAGTTGAACAATCAGTATATGTAGAGAAAAAGTATCTTTGTATTTCATTACCTTTTAAGGACGATAATGCCTCAGGAAATATAAGCAACAAACTTAGCGTAGTCCTAAGCAAGACCTATTTTGCAGCGAAACTTCGTGTTCAGTTTAACTCCACACCGATTTCGCGTCCTCAGTTGAAAGATAGGTTGCCTGTTCATGCTGCCTCTTACTGTGTATACCACTTCGTTTGTTCCTGTGGAACGAGCTATGTAGGCCACACGACACGGTGATTGTCTGAATGCATTCGGGAGCATCATCCGGTGTGGCTAACTCGGAACTTGACAAAATCTTGCTGGTCTTTTATTGCTGCGCACCTAATGGAGTCCAACCACTCAATCGATCCCAATGAATCATTCCGTCCTATCTATCGCGCTCCTGACTCACAATCAAAACGGGTCAAAGAGCGCTTATTGACAGTCGCATCCGCTTACTCTCCCTCCCACTATGTATTCGAAAACGCTTCGTCAAAACACTGAATCTTCCATGGCCAGATGTCCACGTCATGACAGAACAGATGACGTAACCATGGCCGCTATCGTAACAGCCATCAATAATTTGTACAATCGACGGGATCTTTCTGAAACTGATAACAATCCGTTCGATTCATTATCGTACATTTTCACACATGATTAATCCATATAAATTTGTTGTGTTTAGCCTGATGATGAATCACCGAAAACAAGCTTGTTCGCTACACGTTCTTCTAATGTCTAACCCCGGTATTTTCCTGCTACAATTTTTTTTCTGATGGTCAACTTCTACTATTATGGTTTTGAGTTTTTCGCTTATAACACAGAAAAAGAATATGAGGTTACACATTACTTCACTAGGTTAAAATGAAAGCGTATCAACAACCGCGTAATTAGAATCTGAAGGTAAGTTATTATTTTTTATTTCGGTTCCTATAAGTTACTCGTATTTCTCTACAGTAGTCTACGTTAGATTTAAGTTTTTGTCTTTCACCACAATTGGCTTTTCGTGTTTACATATTGAACTATCAGTTCTGTGGAGCATAACAATTTGTTACTGCTGCAGTTTAATTCGCTTTCTGTGATTACCGTTATTTGCCCATGTTGCGCAGTGGTCAAGCAACCCACTTGTGTTCTAAGGCTGTCCGCTTGAAGCATCATGCGTTGCAATACGATGGTCGTAGTGCAAGTTTTATGATTCCTGCTTTGGCGCATCTCTGAAACTGCATCAAGCACTGACTGAAGCCAAAGTGGATTGTGTTGTGCCGTAAATCGGGACCCAAGGCAGTTGTAAACGAGCGTAAACAGCATGTATATAATAAGACTCACAGACGTAACATGTGACAGTGAACGATTTAGAGGTAAACCAATCATAGTCACGTTGTATCACGCGAGTGTGTAAGTAGCCAATCAGATACGAGGTGAATGTAATGGATGTACACACACATACAACATCACTCCTTTTCGTTCAGCTTCGAATTAGACGTGGACAAAACAGTCGACCGACTTCAGAGCCCGCGTTGAGCGGCGAGGATTTTGGGGGTTTCCAACGGGTTGCTCCGTGCGTGAAGGTAAGGTGACTCATTGAGTCAATCGTCCAGCAAATAATTGACGTTGATTTACTTTCTTGTTGTTACCCAACTCGTATGTACCGGGTCCGAGAGTACGCTTTATGGAGACCGGGGATGAAAAGCTTATTTGCCCTTTATTGTGCGACTGGTTCTTCAAGCGAACAAATGTTCCGGGTGCCAGAGTTTTTACTGCCCTAGCATAGGTCTTTTGGTAAGTTTCTCTCCGGAGCAGCTCGGTAGGTTTGTCTTCATTTGCAGGTTGGTGAGCTGCGTTGAGTTTCGTACGTAGAGCTCTCCCGAACATAAGCTCAGCGGGCGTTTTCCCGGTCGTTCTATGATGGCTGGTGCGATACGTGAATAACGCTTGAAACACAGAATCCCCCCACGTCTCTCCTAGTAACTGTAATGCCTGCATACACGCCTTCAAAGAGCGATTCAAACGTTCCACCATACAATTACTTGAGGGATTGTAAGGAACAGTCCGTGAATGTTTTATTCCCTGCCGAAGTAAAAATTCCTCGACCTCATAAATGACAAACTGGGATCAATTATCGATGACAATTTCTTCAGGAATCTCGAAGCAAGCAATAAGGTGCTTCATCCAATGAATTATTGTGGATGACGTGACATCTCCATAAATATGTGCCTCAGGCCATTTACTATAGTAGCAATTGGCGACCAGTATGTTACGTTTGTTTGAAGAAGCTGTCGCAAAAGGTCCCATAATATCGATAGCCAGCTTTGCTCACGGGATCTTCCACTGGCTGCACAGGGGCAACTATAGGTTTGGTTGATTTATCAGCGTGTTGGCAAGGGGCGCAATCATTAACGAGAGTCACAATTGACGAAGACATTCGTGGCCACCAATACCATCCGCTAGCACGACGAAGGTTCCGTGTGATTCCAGGATGTTCCTCATGAGGACAAAACATAATCTCACGTTTTAAACTAGATGGTAGGACGAACCATGATCCATGCATGATGCAGTCGGCTATCACAGAAAGCTACTGTCGCAGGGGGTAGCGGCGTTTTAGCTGGTCCGTGATATTTTTGACACTAGGCCATCCGGTAGAGATGCATTGTTTCAGTTGTTGGAGTTCATCTTACATTTGCGTATGCTCTCGCAAACGCTTTCTGGTTACCGCATGAATTTCCAGATAATCAGTAGCAGCCACCATTTCGAATTCGTTCATATTGTCTGTATCAATTTGTATAGATAAAGGTAATCGGAAAAGTGCACCAGCTACCTGATTTTCTAAGCCCCTTTTATATTCAATTTTGAAGTCGTAATTCAGTAGTCTGGCATACCACCGACTGATCCTTAATGGTCTATGAGTTTTAGTCCCTTGACTGAGAAATGTCGTTGATGCTGCATGATCAGTTCTCAGAGTAAAGCGTTTACGGAAAACGTTCATATGCCAATTCTCGCAGGCCCAGACACAGGCTAAAGCTTCTTTTTCGCTGGCCGAATATTTACGTTCCGTACCATAGAGTGTTCGTGATGCATATGCAATAAACCTTTTTTGTCCTTGCTGTACCTGAGAAACAACGGCTTCTAGATCAACATCGCAGGCATCTGTTGAAATGAAAGTACTACAGGATTCATCAAAGATACTGACGACAGGAACGGAAACAATCATCCGTTTCACGTGTGAAAATGCTTCTCTCTGGGTTTCGGACCATTCAGAGGGAATATTGGATCTCGTCAGTAATCGCAGTGGCTCGACCACGGTGGTGAACTCCGGAAGATGGCTTAAGTAGTATGAGCAGAGTCCGAGGCAACGTTTGAATTGAAGCAGATTCGTAGATTCTGGAGCATTCGCAATAGCCTCAGTATTTTCCACGTTGAGGTGAACTCCTTCACCAGATATAATTTGACCGAGGAATGATATTTCAGTCACATGGAATAGACACTTGTTCATGTTCAAACGCAAGTTCGATTGATGGAGACGGTTTAACACAGAGTGAAGGTTGAAATCATGTTCTTCTTTAGATTTTCCGAAAATACATATTTCATCCATGCACACAATAGAACCCAGGCATGAAGATAAGGGCTGAGTCATAAATATTTGCCAAGCTGATGGAAATAAACTTAAGCACATTGGTAAACATTGTACTAGAACAGACCTTTTGTAGTGAGAAAAGCCGTGAGAGGTCTGGAATTGTCCGTAAGTGGCATATGAAATAAACCACTTTTGATGTCCAATTTTGAGAAAAAGTTTGCTCCGGTAAGTTTAATTAACAGTTCATCTTGATTAGGCAAAATGAATTTTTCAGCCATAATTTGACCGTTAAGCGCTCGAAGATCTGTGCACAATCGAACGCTACCGTCTTTTCTGAAGACCGCAACTAATGGGTGTACCCAAGCCAAGCATGTTATTGGTTCAATCATGTCATTTTGAAGCATCGAATTGATAGCGGCAGAAACTGCATCTCGCTTTGCAAGAGGTATCGGTCGCGGCTGTGATATGGAGGACGGTTTTGCATCCGACTTTAAACGAATTTGGTGGGCCACGTTGACTGCACGACCAATGGAATCAGCAAACAATTGTAGGTATTTATGATTCAATAATGGCGCGTCAACAGAAGCTATCGTCATACGTTCAACAGAAGGTACCAGGTTCAGAACAACCATTGCGTTACGACCAAACAATGGTTTTCTGTCAGTGTTGCATATATATACAGCAACAGAAGCAGGTAGAGGAAGTTCAACACACAGTTGGAGTAATATAAATCCTTTCATTTCTATGGGTGCGTTGGAGTAGCTGTCAAATTTATAAACTGTGGGGTACACAGGTCGATGTTTGAAATGACGCTCATAAAATGATTAGGGAATTATAGTTAGTGGAGATGCAGAGTCTAGTTCCATTTCAAGAGGCAGTTTTAAGGCTGAAGTTAGAAAATGGATGGTTCGAACATCGAAACGTGGTAATCGTGATTTTTCAATAGACTTGGAAGCAATAACATTTTCGTCAGAACGTAAAGCACAAATTGTTTCAACGGTAGACAGTTCTTCTGACTCAGTAACAATACCTCCTTCTAGTGCGTGTACGACAGACTTTTGCAAAATGACCGAGCTTAGAACAACTTGAACATTTAGCAGTTCTTGCTGGGCATTCCAGATTATTCGCTCGATGTGTTGTTGATCCACAACGGAAACATTTTCCGAGAGGTTGAAAAGCAGCTGACAGCTTCAAATTTTTGATCATTGATACCGACTGTGGCGACCTTGGGAACAATTCACATTGAAATCGAACTTGCTTTTTAATACGGGCCGTTTCACAGGCCTTCTCCCTAGATAATTTGAATGCATCCTCAATCAAGAGAGATTGACGAACTTTTTTCATTTCGTACTACAAAGGTAAACTGTTGTGTGAGCATACAGTCTTCAAATTTATTAGTAGGTATTTTAGAATACTCACACGGACGGATGGCCCTTATAGGTCGAGAAATGAATCCTTCCAGTGGTTCTCCAGTTTGCTGACTGATGCGGGAAAAAGTGAATCTGGAGGCGTATACGTTGGTAACGGCCCCTAGTATTTTGTCAATAGTGTTTAAAGCATCCTCTAGAGTGGTTTTATGACGCACAGAATGAATGTCAAACTGTCTCTGCCCTCCAGTACCCAGATGATTGCGAAGAAGTTTTAGCTTGGTTGGCTCTGTCAGGTCCAATGACGGACTTAACACATTGAGCAAATCCAAGTGATCCGTAAACGTTGTTTTCCAAGTGATCCACGAATTTGGTGTTGAAAATATTGCTGGATCCATCCAAAATGTAGGTGCATTCATTGAAGTGAGCGTTGCCCGCGACGCCATTTGTTGTATCGTAAATCAGAACGCAAAGCAGTCATAACGAGCGTAAACAGCACGTATATAATATGACCTACAGACGTAACACGTGACACTAAACCGGTGAACAAGTTAGAGTTAAACCAATCATAGTCGCGATGTATCCCGCGAGTGTTAGTAGACAATCCGATACAAGGTGAATGTAATGGATGCACACATGATTGGCGGCATCCGAAACGGATTAGCCTGTCACAGTGACCGAAGTCAAAGGACGCCTGCGCTTTAAACCAACACCCCAAGTGGCTTGCGCTGCACCACTTGTGGTTCCACTCACACACCACGTATCCGGTGTAAACCCGAAGGAATAGAACAAGTAGGTGTGTGAGTGGGGCCTTTATGTCCAGCCTGCCAATGCTGGTTAGCCAATGGAATGGCTAGCACGAAAAGAAAGCCCTTATCTCTCGGAAAATAAACAGAGAGTGAGACTGCAATGACAAGATCTATACTAGAGAGAAAGATGTGTGAAATGTAATACAAGGAGCATTTCAATATACGAGTGCATGGTAGCGCATTCTAGAGGGGATACAGTTAAAAAACAAAATTCAAAGTTGAACTACGAAAAGATCAGGCAACCGATTCATCATTCAATACACCAACAAAGCTCAAGAAAAGAATGGTTGGAAGACTGCAGTCACTCAAATGTCTGAAAAAAGGAGCGGATTAGATGCGCAACGACCGTGGTCTTGGTGGATGCAATAAGTAACAAAATAGAATGGATATACTGATATGACATACCTGAGCCTAACGTACACGTCTTCTCTTCGCTGACGGTGCAATATGAGTACGCTGGTGACCTACTAATCCCAAACGGCCAGCACATTCGCGGCCGCACAAATCGTAACGCTATATAGTCATTTCACCACGAACTATGGCACCGATGGTTCCCTTGCGTACCGCGCGCTTTCGTTCTCGGCCACGCAATAACTGCTCGTTGAACTCGCGGACGCCCGTCCGAATCCTATTCCTTTAGTCAGTCCGGTTCAACGTTAGGTCTTCCCAACAGCTAGAATCAATTTCACAACATGAAAGACTTACCTGCACAGCATCCTGGTATCTAAGCTTTGGGCCACCAGGATTTCGCTCACTTGATCTCACTTGTCCATACAGCACCTGCTTCGGGATACGGTCATCGCTCATCCGACGGACGTGATCCAGCCAACAAAGCTGATTTAGCTTCATCAGGGCTTCCATCCCGTCGATGTCCACTCATCATCATCATCATCATCATAGACAGCAATATATCAGTGGTTCACACTGATGCTTAACTGTCACACAACCATGAAGAAGAAGAAACAAACCCTGTTTAGGAAGAGAGAAGAAAAAAGAGGGAGGGGAGAGGACCTAAGCACTAGAAAAGAGCTACGTCTACATTCAAACATACAAC